>OY811971.1:19985637-20170637 GCA_963681505.1 Eunapius fragilis
GGTGAGTACGCTGTGTAGATGTGACGTATTGTGTTGCATGTGTACACGTGTGTACATATGCTTTAAAAAAAAACTTCATGTTCATACTGGGGGCAGTTGATTGGGGTGAATTCTAACGTGACTCCGTTGGGCAGAGTTGGGTCAAACACTATCCTTTGAGACACCATCTGTTGTGATGGTAAACAGAACAAAAAACAACAAAACCACAGTGTGACGTTATGTAGCATCTTGTTGACTTCAACTTACGTCATATGCAGTCTGAATTAGTTGTATGATGTTGCTGGAGTCACCTGCCAATGTCCCGGCAGAAGCACTAACTGGTGCCAAAAATGTTGCCACTTGCTGAAAAAGGGGTGGGGAAGAAGACATGGGTACCCACATGAGAAAAGGAGGGGGAGGAGCATAAGGAAAAAAGGAGGAGCCTTCTATCCAATTGTAACGTACGTATACTTTCCAAGTATCGAAACTATAATACTGAAATACAACCACCCAATTGCCTGGCAACGAACCATACATATACACGTATAACATAGCCAATCATAACACACATAGAATATGACCAATCATGTAAGTTCTATACTTGCCACATTACACCCTCTTTAAATTCCAGGATGTATATTCAATGTGTATAATAATGTCCATATCTCAGTGGAGGATGGCGATCTCTTTGCGGTCTGTGGTGCACAGGCTGCTCTTGTGTCATTGTCTCAACATCAGCATCAGTACATACATATCCACCTGGACATTGATATCCTAACACCATATCAGGTGATGGATGTTTGGCTGATAACAATACTTCATCCCTCTCCCGTACTTCATCCCTCTCCAGCTGATTCGTTTGTTCCAACCCCCTTGACTTCTCTGGATCACCATGACAAAGCTTCAACCGATTGTGGTGAACTATTTGGGTGCTCGTAGTTCCAATCAGCTGAATCCTGTAATTTACTGGACTTACCCGGTCAATAATAATATAAGGCCCTCTCCACATTGAAGAGAACTTCTTTGCCTGACCAACCCTCACTGCTGTATTAAAAAGCCACACCCTATCACCAATCCTAAAGTTCATTTCTGAACAGTGCTTATCCTTCACATCTTTCCTTTTTTCTGGGTTGCATCCAAATTAACATGGATCACATCATAGGCATTCTTCAGTGTTTTCCTCACCTCCTTGATGTCTGAGGAATACTGCATCATTCCTTTCTCTATCAAAACGACCCAACATGACATCAACAGGCAAGACCGGTGAACGTTCAAAGTTGACAAAATATGGTGAGTACCTTTAGAGTCATGCAATGATGTCCTATATGCAAAAAAACTCTTTTTGTAAAAATGCTTGTCCCAATCACTATGATGATCTCCAACCATTTTTGCAAGCATTGCTTCAACTGTATGATTAAATCGTTCCACTTGCCCATTTCCCTGTGGGTGGTAAGCAGTTGTCCTGGTATGTTCAATCCCAAGCAACTGACAAAGCTTTTGATTTACCTCTGCATTCAGGTTGCTACCTTGATCGCTGTGCAGCTGCTGGGGAACACCAAAGCGACATATCATCTCATCCATTAATATACTGGTCAAAGTGAGACCATCAGTAACCTGCAATGGAAATGCTTCCACCCATTTGCTAAATAGATCCGTTACTACCAAAATATATCTATTACCTACCTCTTTCTGTGATGGTAAGGGGCCCATAATGCCCCGCGAGATTTTCTCAAAAGAGTAAACAGCACTAATGGTACCCAATGGAGCCTTAGGAAGTGGTTGAGGATTGTTCCTCTTTTGACATTGTTCACATTCTCGTATCCATCGCTCAACATCAGATTCATATCCAGGCCAGTAATATCAATGTCATACTCTTTCCATTGTACGCCTCACACCCATGTGACCTGCACTATCGTGTAGTTGTTCAAGAATCGTGGACCTCAGATCTATTGGTATCAGCATCTGAATACGAGGCTCTGAGTCCACAGATTCTTTGTAACTCCTACAAAGCACTCCTTTGTGAATAAATATCTTCCCATGCTGATGAGTGAGTCCTGGTGGTGGCTACCCTTGCTTCACTGCCTCCAGAACAGATGCCATGTAGACATCTTTAGCCTGAGCTTCCCGAATGATAACAAAGTTATCTGACGATTCAACCATGGCTTCAGTAATGGCTGCAGCCAACTGAGGTGCAGCTGTAGTTGATAGTGGCGTCCTAGAAAGTCCATCAGCATTTCCATTCAACCTGCCTGCCTTGTGCTTCACATTGAAACTGAACTGCTGCAGGAACATGGACCAACGTGCGATTGGCCCACCTACATCCCTCAGATTGATTAGATGTACCAGCGGTTGATGATCAGTTTGCAAGACAAATTCATGTCCATATAAATACGGATAAAACTCCTTAACCACTTTCACGATGGCAAGTGCTTCACGCTCAATGGTAGAATAATTCCGTTCAGCTTTCGAAAGTTGCCTATTCCAGTATGCAATAACTTTCTCTGTTCCATTGTCATGCATGAACCTGACTTAAAACAGCTCCAATAGCTGAGACGGAAGCGACTGTTGCAAGCAAAAATTCTCGATCAAACCGTGGAAATGTTAGTATGGGTGGAGTTGTCAACTTCTTTTTGAGCTCCTCAAAGGCTACAGTACACAGTTCAGTCCAATTGAAACTCTGATGTACAGTTTTCTGCATCAGTTTGAACAGAGCTAATGCTATTCTGGAATAGTCCTGGACAAAACAACGATAATAATTTGCCAACCCCAGAAACTGCCTGAGTTCCTTCACGTTAGTGCATGGGCACAGGGTAATTGATTACAGCCTGTATTTTTGCTGGATCTGGTTCCACTCCATCAGCTGACACGATGTTACCCAACTGAATAACACACTTTGGGTTGAACAAAACAACACTTACACTTACTGGCTTTCAGCTTGAGACCGGCATCTTGAATCCTCTGGAAAACTTTGCGAAGTCTGACGAGATGTTCAGAAAACGTAGCGCTGAAAATAATATCATCGATGTGAATCAGGCATTGCTCACTTGCATGTTGTCAACCCTGAGAGTACACACGCCATCAGTCTTTGAAACTGGATGGAGCATTGGTCAAACCAAAAGGCATGACATTGAACTCAAAATGACCTTCAGTTGTGGAAAATGCAGTTTTCTCCTTATCAGGTTCTTCCAACTCCACTTGCCAATAACCCGACGCGAGATCCAAAGTGGAAAAGATTGTAGAACCAGCGAACGATTCCAAGGTTTCGTCAATACGCGGCAAAGGATAGGCATCTTTGTGCGTAACCGAATTAAGTTTTCTGAAATCGATACAGAACCGCCAGCTGCCGTCGTTCTTCCGAACCATAATAATAGGTGAAGACCAAGGACTGGTACTTGGACGAATAACCTTGTTCTCCAGCATCTTCTGTACCTCCTCCTGAACTGTCCTTTTCAATACCACTGGAAGTCGGCGAATAGGTTGTCAAATTGGTGGCCCAAATGTGGTAATCGCATGCCTGATCTTAGATGTCCTACCCAACTCCCCGTCATCAAACAATTTGCTGAACTCTTCCAGTAATCCATGCAGCTTTTCCTTCTCCTCAGTCATTAGTTTGCTTCCCCGCAGATCAGGCCTGAACGTACCTTTACCTGCCTTTCCAGCTATGACACCCGTGCACTGCTTAACATCTTCCAGAAGAAAAACACGCTGTCGAGGAACGAAATTTGCAACTCTTGTGCCTTTATAGAGTGTTACCGGCATTGGCCCGACGTTCATCACTTGAACAGTTACTTCACACTTGCCATTCAGAACACAGAGACTTCTAGCCACAAGTGTTCTGTTTGGCTTCCCTTCCATCTTCCCATCTTCAATGAGCCCTTCCCCAAATTCGCCAAAATCACCCTTCACTCTTGCATTCAACAATAACACTGAGTTTGCTGGTATTTGCACAGTCTGAGACACTGTTACCAAGGAGTCTTCCATTCGATTATTACCAGAGCTGTTTGAATCAATAAAGGGAACCTCTACGTCATTGCTACCCAATTTTAAACACTTCCTTCTACAGTCGATCAACACATAATTTTTCTCCATAAAATCTGCACCCAGCAAGCATTCTACCGTGAGCTCCTTTACAACAATGAATTCGTGTTCATCCAGAAAACTGCCTAAGCGTACACTAAGGGTAATCATTCCCATTACATCCAATGGCGTGCCGTTCGCGCCTACTACCAAAGCATTAGAACTACGAATATTCCTTCACTGAATCCAACAGAGCTGAGTACCGGACAACAGACACCGCTGCCCCAGAATCCAACAAACAGCTGACATGCTGCCCCTAGCTCGAGCTGTCTTTTACTTGCAATAAACTACTAATGTTACATACATGCAATGGTACCTTGTCAATATTTCTGTGAAACTTGGAATCTTGGTGGATTACTTCCTTACAAGCCAGCCCCCGTCCACCGTCCGTGCTGACTTGCTGAAATTTAAAGGACATTCTCTTTTCCAATGACCTTCTTGGCCACAAAGGAAGCATCCATGAGTATTCTTTTTCCAGTTTCCACGATACTGTCCTCCTGAAGGTGATCCCACTTTCCGTTTCATGTTGTCTTCAACTTTGGTTGCCATACAAGTGTCCAATCCTTTTAATTGTTGCTCAAATATTTCAAATCGTTGTGACATTCGCTCTAACATCATCTTGAGTTGTTCAATATCAGCTCCACTGTCTTTTGAATGCATATTAATGTCAGGTAGAGTCGTTATTTGGTTGCCATATCTTTATATTTGATAACCTTAATAAGTGTTTCAACACTGTCATTGCAACATGTGCAAATGGCAGTCCATACCAGCTATCTGAACCTGCGGCAGCAGGTTCAATATAGGATTGATTGAGGGTTGATAAATGTCATTAAAAAATTTCACTAGCGTCTGGAGGGACAACGGAGAAACGGATTGCTTATCTCTTTATCGCGATGGAATGAGAGCACAACGATCTACAGTTCTACGTTGGTTCCGTGTCATAGAACGGTGTGGTTATAGAGAAACAAACAATTTCCTGTTTCTCGAGCCCAGTCCTAAAATAATTCTTGGTCGTCGTCTTCTTCTAATTCTTAATCTTAGGAAGGTATAACTCGAGCTACGAACGGTTTTGAAGAACGGCAATAGTACCAATCGCTTCGAAATTTACCGGCACGTTATCCTTACATGTCATATAGACACACATATATCAAAAATAATAATGATATGTGATAGATACCCTCCTCGACCCAGTCCCGTTACATGTTTGATATACCTTTTATAACCTACGGTTTCGTTCCTGCTATTCAAAACGAACGCGCGTTAGCCTTTTTAGGTTTAGGGGCGGATCCAGGATTTTGGGAAAGGGGGGGTCTGATAAATAAATTCACAACTGGGGGAGGCATGCCCCCTCCCATGACAGCAAGAGGTTCTGGCCCCGTCTGGGGGAGTGCTGATAGCCCCACCAGTGCATGGGGTCTGGGGCTTCGCCCCAGCCGCTTTTTTGCTTTTGCGTTTATTTAGCATGAAATTCACAGTGATATCCAATACATATACATCACGCGATATCTGGATTACTAGAGCCTACATGGATGGCGACGAGAAAACTCTTCATTCTTCACAACGGTATGGTTCCTATTGCTCAGCAAATTAAATTCGTCACGGAAAGCTTTTGTGAATTTGTGACAGAAGCGTGCATGTGACCATGCACTAAACGTTAACGACACATGTATGTTTTACTCTAGTATTAGTTTGTTGTTTAGCTCTTATAGCTACCTGTTAGGAAAAGAATCTGAGATGCATCCCACTCACGTCTTTTGATCGCTTACCTCAATTGCTGCTGACACGCACCGATCGCGCGATTAAACACTAATTATCTACATGCACACATGCAGTTATGTATAGCGTAGGAGGATTTAATTAGATCGATATAGACCCCGCTTGGCTAGAACGATTTGCAAGCTTGCAAATCTAAGGACGGTAACATGCAGAACGCTGCATAGATTACAGTATGCATTACGTCATTCTTCATATAGGAAAGGGGGGGTCCGGACCCCCTGCACCCCCCCCCACCCCCCCCCCCCCCCTAAATCCGCCCCTGTACCGCTGATATTGTGCCGCTATAAGAGTTGTAGTTATAATTGTACTAGTAGTTTGGTAAAGCGCATGTTCTTGTTTCCGGTGAGGTAAAGGCTAGGTATGATGTTGCGTACCTACCGTGAATGTGCCAAGGTCGTCACAATAGCTGCAAAACACGCCGATAGGGGGAGGTCACAAGCTGTTATACGGTCGAGGTCAAATCCCCGTGTACGGTCAAATGCGCACCGCAATAAACTGATTAGCCGGTCAAATCCCCCACTAATCCCCTATATGTCCCGGAGGGGGGGGTTGCAGTTACCATTGATAGGTGCATTACTTTGGCCAGTGAAGTTGTTTTTCTAAAAATGCCTTCACGTAAACTAAAGAAGAGATCCAAGCAACGAGCGGAATACCTCCAAAAGCAAGACGAGAACAAAACTAAAGCCCGAGCGCTCTACAAGCCAATCCAGAAAAGAAGGCATCTGTATGCGACAGCTACAAGGCCGATCCAGAAAAGAAGGCCTCTGTACGCGACAGCTACAAGGCCGATCCCGAAAAGATGAAGGCCTCTGCACGCGACAGCTACTAGGCCGATCCCGAAAAGATGAAGGCCGACAGCTACAAGGCCGATCCCGAAAAGAAGAAGGCCTCTGTACGCGACAGCTACAAGGCCGATATTGAGTATAAGTGATTTGCTAAAAGAAGGCGATATGACAAAGATCTCGAGGTAGTGTTCCGGTTCGAACCGTTCGAACCGAACATCGAACCGAACCGGCTCCAAACGAACCGAACTTCGAACGGTTCGCGATCGTTAATTATAAATTGTAGTTATAATTGGCTGTTAATTAGCTCGCGCTGACTCGCAGGCGCGGTCCGTATATTTTTGGTTCTACTTTTACGCGGACGCACAAACGTGTACATGTATATGTATTAGGTTGCGGCAAATCATACATACAGTTACATGTATTGGCGTTGGTTTATATACGCAATGAATATTTAATGAGCGGTTCGAAAGGTTCGAAATTCGTTCGAACCGAACATCGAACCGAACCGAACATCGAACCGAACCGAACCTCGAACCGTTCGATACCGGTTTGAGCCGAACCGGAACACTACCTCGAGGAGAACTAGTCTCGTACCCAGACCGTCTATGACGTAAGCGATTATCGCTGTTTACAGCGATAATCGCTTACGTCATAGACGGTCTGGGTACGAGACTAGAGGAGAACCGTGCTGCTAAAAGGCAGCGATATGAAGAGGACCTCGAGGAGAACCGTGCTGCTAAAAGGCGGCGATATGAAGAGGACCTCGAGGGAAATCGCGCTGCTAAAAGACAGAAATACGAGGACAATTCTGCTGCCATTAAAGCATCTGAAAGGAGTCGGTATTGGAATGACCCTGCTGTTCGATTGGCTAAACGTGCTGCCGAGAGGACGTGGTACCGCAGGGGTCACAGAACTACCACTACCACCCAAAAGGTATGTTAGGGCATGTTGTATTAACATTAAAAAGCTGTGCATGTAACATTTGTTCAGCATAGTCGGGCGGCCCTACTACCGCGTTTGGTCGGGTTTGTCACCCTACTACCTGACCAAACGCGGTAGTAGGGCCGACATACAGCACGGATCTGCACAAAACCATTCACTTCACATGTAAAGCATGCATGGTGACTCAACTGTGTGTACAGTAGTGTCTATTGTTTTAATCTGACGTATAAAAAGGCCTTATCTTAAACGAATTGTCTAGCCATGTACATGTTTGCTGTTGCAAGGGCTGAGAACTAGGTGAAAAGAGAATAACTGCAACCATATTCTTCTCCCATATAGCTACTCCTTGTATGAACCCAAATCTCATGCACTAATGGAGTATAATGGTGGTCTTGAAAAAGCTATTTTTAGGGATTGTGAGCTTCTAAGTGAAGTAAATGATGCCTTTTGTAAGTCTTGCTAGCTCAAAAGGTTGTTACTAGATCTGCCCGTGCAGCTGTAAGTAAGATTGGGGCAGAGGCATTGGTTTCTAAAGCACTAAGTGTACGAAGAGCAAAAGCTGGGTCATTGCTAAAAACTATCCATGAAATAAATGCAATAAAATGATATTTTAGTAGGGCATATGTATCATACTGCTGGCTCTGAACCTTACTTTTTAAATACTTCAAAATTATAGTGCACTTTGCAAAAAGAGGTAAGAATTGAATACCCGGGTGAAAAAATACACGTAGTAACGCGTTATTACGCGTGAAAATGGGACATAAATAACGCCGCGATTTTCAAGATGATTATCTCCTTGATTGTGCAATACAATAGAGTTGAATTTCGCCTATACACAAAGCGGTCCAGACTTCAGGGTTGCCGAAGGCCGGCCGACCTTTCAGGCCGACCTTTTAGGCCGGACCTTCTGGCCTGACCTTCAGGCCGGAACCCGGCCTGAAAGGCCACTTATTAAAGATGTAATTAGATTATTAAATTTAATAAACTTGATATGTATATAATGGTTAAAAAGACAAATGCACGTACAGGATAAACAAGTATTTAACTAGTAAACTATGTAACTATGTATGAGTCAACCAACTAAGTAGAGGTCTGAGACTTTAGCACGGGGACCTGCCCTTGCAAGAAATGCTCTGGCATTCGAGCACACAAGGGAAAGGTTTAGTCTGGAATAAATGCTGTCCAGAGTGGTGGAAGTGGAGGAGTTAACCTGGACTGAAAGGTGGGAAGCAAGTTTCTTGAATGTGTTAGAGGCTAGTTGGCCCCAGGCCCCGAATGATTCAACAACAAGGGGTATGCCACTCCAGCCTAGTTCTTCACAGATCCCTGAATTTGCTTGTATCTTTCGCTGTTCTGTGGCAAAAGCTGCAGAGCCTGCTGTGTGTCCCGCTTCGGAAACTATGTCAGGTTTTAGCGGAGACGACACAGATAAGTCGAATGCAGCAGGTTTGCCATTGATGCCCCAGTTGTTGACTAGTATGTCTGCAGGTCTAGATTGTTTCTGGTCATGGCCAAGACCACTGCCAGCTTCCAGCTTAGGGTTGTATAAGGCTCTTTTGAAGAGGTGATGCAAGGTGTCGCGAAGGTGGTTGTGACGCGCAATTACATCACTACCCCTCTTGCGGGTTAGGGCGTGGTGAGCCTCAAGGGCTTTGGTTGGTAAACTTGAACAATATTATCACAAAATTATATACTATCATGTGAATTAATCAGTCACACCGCCGCATACATCAGTAAGTTGCGCAGATAAACCAGACCGCCGAGACCGGTCCAGACGTAACTAATCTAACTGTTCAGCACCCATGCATTGTGCTTAAGCATTATGCACGCCTCCAGTCGCTGAGGGAGAAGATTCCATCTTTGACGCTGTTGAATAAGCTTGGCGTCATGCAGCTCCTTTTTATGGTGTCTTTGAAGGGGCCTAAGAAGAGTTGAGTTTTCCTTGACAAAGGGCTTGTGGCAGTGGTTGCAGCAAGCTTTGTCAGCAAACCCTTCATATCCTCTCTGTTGTACAATTTGAAATGTGCCCACACCACGGAGGGTTGTTTGCGTCGTTGCGGGCACCTGATAAGCTCATCAGTGTTATAAACCCAGCGGTCTGGGTTTATAGGAGACACAAGCGTATGGGATATATCTGCTGCAGAGAAGGCACCAGTCCCACCACAATCACCAGCTGGCGGTTAACGAATGAAGAAACGCACGCGCGTCACGTGCACTTTAGTACTGTCTCATATAATTAATTGATTGTAAATTAATATTTAATAATCTTAACATGAAATTTAATAATTGTATCTTTCGGGTCGACCTTTCAGGCCACGGGCCGGAGCCCTGGCCTGACCTTCAGGTCACAGGCCGGACCCTGGCCTGACTTTCGGCAACCCTGGGTCCAGTGTGTATAAAGTTCCAAAGACCGGTTGGTTTGGCATGCATCGTTCCGAAGATATTCACATTCAAGTACGAACTTGATTTCTTGGGAAAGTATACAAAAACCCGCGAAATTAAGCTAGTACATTGAATGTGAATATCATCGGAGCGATGCATGCCAAACCAACCAGTCTTTGGAACTTTATACACACTGGACTGCTTTGTGTATAGGCAAAATTCTACTCTATTGTATTGCACAATCAAGGAGATAATCATCTTGAAAATCGCGTGTTTTGGCGTTATTTATGTCCCATTTTCACGCGTAATAACGCGTTACTACGTGTATTTTTTCACCCGGGATATACTCTATGTGGATTCACGTGTAAACTTGCAATAAGGTAAAAAATTTTAAATCATACTCTCTGTCTCTGTCACGTACATTTAGATGGAAGCTGAACACCCAACTGGTTTTTTAATCAAGAGAGGTCGGAGGAGGAAGAGGATGACTTACATCCTCCGACTCCTCTCCCCTTCCACCTCCAGAAGCCCGCTCCTGCCACCACCACCAGCAGCGCTGCCCCCACCACTACCAGCAGCACTACCCCCACCACTACCAGCAGCGCTACCCCCGCCGGCACCACCAGCGCTGCCCCCACCTACATTCTTGGTGGAACAACAAGCAGCGATACTCCCGCCGCCGCCACCACCACCAGCTGCGCTCCTGCCGGTACCACCGCCGCCTGTGCTCCCTCCCTGGCCTGCATGGCCACTGCCACCCTGGCTGAATGCAGCATGGCGGGGAGGCCGGGAAGGAGGACGTCCCCGGAGGCGACGAGAGCACGGGCGGGGCAATTAATAATCAACACAACCAATTCATATAATAATGATTATTATTATTAAAGTTATTTGTTTTTGCATTAAGAGATAAAGGGGATCGTCCAAATTCTATATGCTCTTCCTACATATCATTGACTACTATACTGCTATGACAGGGTGAAAAGATACCTATGAAACAAGTAAATAAAAACATTCTCTAACGAGAGAGTTGTTGGTATATAGGGTTGACCAATGCTGATGTAAAAAAGCACGGAAACAAGAGTGACAGAAATTTTACTGGAAAGTTGAAATTGGCCTATATTTAGCACGCTCACAAATAACACCACATACCTGAGTAATGGGCTAAATATAGGCCT
Source organism: Eunapius fragilis (assembly GCA_963681505.1). Taxonomy (NCBI): domain Eukaryota; kingdom Metazoa; phylum Porifera; class Demospongiae; order Spongillida; family Spongillidae; genus Eunapius; species Eunapius fragilis. The sequence continues at coordinate 19,996,754 of OY811971.1, forward strand.
ATTTCAATTTTCCAGTAAAATTCACTCTTGTTTCCGTGCTTTTTTACACCACCATTGGTCAATCCTATATACCAACAACTCTCTCGTTAGAGAATGTTTTTATTTACTTGTTCCATTAAGCATCAGCTTCCTGCCTGTCCCAGGTATGTCTGTTTATGTACCAGTTATGCCTGTCTGTGGTCTGTACCAGTTACAACTATTTTCTATACATCAGAAGGTGTATCCTTCTTTCCAAGGGTATTATTACAGTGTTTGGCAACTTGGCCAGTCGTGAGAGGGAAGCTCTTCTTCAGTCAAGCTCAGCTAATACACAATGTTCTTTTTTTTTGTCTTGCTGCTCACACAATTATGTATGTTTACAAATATTGGTAAGTCTGTGGGGGTCTGACATGCCACAGGAAACACCATGCATGTAGCGAGCACTGCACATAGTGTGCATGTGTGCATGGTGTGTTCAGGTAGCACCTGGATGTGATTGCTTACGTCGTAGATGCTCCTCACATCAGACGTTACAGCAAAGATTGGAATGACATCATTGATACGTAACTGCTCTCTGATGTCACCGAGTGAAGGGTAATCCTGTGTGTGTGTGTGTGTGTGTGTGTGTGTGTGTGTGTGTGTGCATGTGCATGTGTGCGTGTATGTGTGTGTGTGTGTGTGTGTGTGTGTATGTGTTTGAGTCATGTAAGGACCCCTTACCTCCGACCACTCACATATGTTTCACTCAGGGTATACTCAACATTGCCTGTCAAGGACTGGTTCATGAGGCACTTGTGTGGGTTGGGCTGGATGACGCCTCCCAACTAATGTTGAAGGAGTGGGGAGGAGGAGAGACAGCACATGAGAACGACGAAGAGATAACAATTTATACAGACATATATTTTTGTTTACCAGTCCATCTCCTGCGTGGTGAAAGTTTGCATCGGTACAGAAAACTAGCAGACGCCTGGCATTGTCCCTCCATCCAATTAACTAATAACAAAAAGGGGGTTCCACCAAATGCATTCATGCCAAATCATTTTGGTTAACTACATGTAAGCGTCTTCATAAAGCATAGCGTCACCTGCTTACAGACGAGGGCTTGCATTAACCCATCCCAGCCTCCCTCGGGAGTATCCTGGCCGCTAGAAATCACCTGCGCTTGTAGCCGTGACTGGGTGTATGTGCAAGCACACACATGCAACACACCAAATATAAAAAAAAACACATATAACAGGTTGTTTTTAAAAATTGCACCAACTTTGCCCCACAAAACTTACACTGAATATCGTTACATTTTCGGTGAGGGATACTGTGTGTTTGTAGCTGTAGGAAGGTGCACATCCTCCTGGAATACACGGGTCATTGAGCCTGTCAATGGTTCAGTGATAAGGTGGACAAGGTTGGATCCATAACGGGGGCTTCAACGTACGCAACTGGCAGGATGTTGATGAAAGGGGACAGCTTTTTGTCCACGAACGACCCGAACCCGACACGTGCGTTGCTAGATATGTTCTGGATTGCAGTTCCTTTGCAAGTGATGACATATTGCATCATCATCATCATCATCACCATCATCATCATCATCTGGGAGAAAGTGCTTACCAATTTTACTGCCAAGGGCCTTCAGGTTTGTGAGGTCATCACGAAAAGAGTATGACAGGTCTGTCAGCAGATAGACGTCTAGCGGGTAATTATTAGATGGCTGCACGCTAAGAGAGAAGGCTGTGGGTGCACCTAATGCATTTATAAAAGATAAATAATCACCATCATCTCTGGTGTTTGTGTTAAGCATGACACCTGCAGTAAGCTGCCCAGCATTGTAATTTAAAATTCTTTTGGTTCACTCCGAGCAAGCATCTTTTATTAATCTCCCATTTATCACTAGGTTTAGAGGGATCAACTTTATTTTTTAAAAAGGTCATAACTTCACCATCATAACTGCTACATGCTAGCAATTCCATTTCTTAAGCACTCATTTTGTTGTTACTGCATTTCATTCCATGCACACTATAGAGTTCGCGGGCAACCGAATGTTCAGGTATTCTCAAGAATTACACAAAAACCATCCACACGCGATGAATCAATACAAATCATAGAACACGCATGCGCATAGCCACACCCTAATAGATATACAGTATAACCACTACATCACACTCCTCCCCTGTAATTCAGTCCTGGAAGCGAATAGGCTCCTTCACTACTCGACCATAACGAGTCCTCATTGGTTCCGTGACTGGTTGGTTAATGGATGGAAGATTCTGAGACGGAGAAGGCCTATGGTCTGAAGTTTGCTGACTTTCAAGACTAGGAGTACCTCCCCTGGGTGACTCAGTATTTCCTCTCTTCATAGGTGTAGTGGGTCCACCTGGTTCTGCTCTGTCCGGGAGTCCACCTGCTTCTGCTCTGTCCATACCTTCTCGGGTTTCCCCCCGTGATCGTCCAAGATCCTCTGCAGTCACTACCTCCCTACTGGCCGTTGGGCATGGAGGAGTATTTACTACAATGTCTTTGTTCTCTTCTGCATCTTCTTCCTCTAGGTCAGGGTTCCAACTGATGTGAGTTCCTTCCAGCCCTCTCCAATTTGCCTTCACTATCTGGTCTGAATGTCGTTTCCATATCAGTCCATCAGGCAACTTCAACAGGTATGACTTTACACCAACCTTTGACATCACAGTAGCATGTTGCCACCTCTCCTTTGCCAGACGGTAGTCTCTTGCCATCACTTGCTCCCCCTCTTCAAAACTGTGCTCTATGGCCGCTGGTCGAGTCTCCACTTGGGCTGCTTGATGTTTGGTCACCACTCCCCTCAGGTCTGGCCTCAAGAGGTGAATTCTACTTCTTAAGGTCCTCCCCATCATCAGCTGTGCTGGAGATGTTTCTGTCGTGGCATGTACTGTATTCCTGTAGCTTATTAAGAAGTCAGCCATTCTGTGTTCCAATGACCTTTTACCTTTTCGTGCAGATTTCAGGGCCTGTTTAAAAGTTTGAATGAAACGTTCTGCAAGGCCATTAGTTGCCGGGTGGTAAGGGCTTGATTTGGTGTGCTTAATATTGTTAGCCTTTATGAACCTTGTGAATTCCTCCGATACAAACTGTGGACCATTGTCACTTACAACTTGCTGCGGAATTCCCCATCGTGCAAATAAATTCCGCAGTTGGTCTATTGTCTGGGTAGTTGTTGTTCCCTCCATCATCATTACTTTGGGCCACTTCGAATATGCGTCCACAGCCACCAAAAACATTCTGTTCTCGAAGGGTCCCGCAAAGTCAATATGAACTCGCCGCCAAGGCCCTTCAGGGAACTCCCATGGATGTAATGGTGTAAGCTTTGGATTCCATTTCATCAATAAGCAACCTTCACATGATCTGGTGATTTCTTCAATGTCCTTGTCAATGCCTGGCCACCATATGTGACACCGAGCCAAACCTTTCATCTTGATGACCCCTATGTGTCCACCATGCAGTTCCTCCAACACTTTCTCTTGCAATTTGTTTGGAACTACCACCCGCATCCCCCACATCAAACAGTCCTGCTCTATTGTCAGCTCATCCTTTCTGTCCATGTATGGTTTCAGGTCTCTTCCAGTTTCAAGGGGCCATCCTTGCAACACAAACCGATACACTTTAGCCAAAGTAGGGTCTCTTTGAGTGTTTATTCTTATGTCTTCTGCCGTCACAGGTAATGGTTCAATTTGCTGAATCGCTAACAGCTTCACTTCTTCTTCTTCTTTGTTGGACCCCAGGTCCTGACTGTTCGTAGGTAGGCGAGACAATGCGTCTGCATTACCGTGAAGTGTTGTGTTCCGGTATACTATGTTGAAGCTGTATCCTGACAAGAATACCCCATATCTTTGGAGACGAGCTGCCGTAGTAGTGGAAACACCTTTCTCAGGATTAAAAATTGCTGTCAGTGGTTGGTGGTCTGTTATCAATGTGAACCGTTTACCATAGAGGTATTGATGAAAATGCTTTATCCCCCATATTAAAGCTGTAGCTTCCTTGTCAATTTGGGCATACTTCTGTTCTGATGCTGTTAGGGTACGTGAGGCAAAGGCTATTGGCCGTTCGACTCCTTTTGAAATAGTATGCGACAGTACCGCCCCCAGACCATAGGGGCTTGCATCGCATGCCAATGTGAGGGGTAATTCCGGGTTGAAGTGTGTCAATACTTGTTCTGATGTGATCAATGCTTTCACTATGCCTCTTGGCATTTTGTAGACCACTTCCATGTGGTGTGTTTCTGTAGCAGCGCATATAAGGGCGTCAGCCTGGTTGACAAGTTTGGGAGAAATCGATTATAATAGTTCACAAGCCCTAAAAAGGACCGTAATTCCGTAACTTTGCTTGGCCTAGGTGCTTCTCTCACTGCTTGGATCTTGTCCAGCGTCTTATGTAAGCCTTCCTTGTCAATCTGATGACCACAAAAAGTGATACTTTCCTGGAAAAAGGCACACTTCTTTGGGTTTATGGTGAGATTGTTTTTGTCCAGACGTTCCAACACTTGATAAAGTATGTTGAAATGTTCATCTTCATCTCTCCCTGCAACTACTATGTCGTCCAACAAACATTGGGACTTCGGTATCCCTTGTAGGATCTGATCCATAGTCCTTTGCCACATCGCAGGTGCAAACGCTATCCCAAAAGCTAACCTGTTATACTGGTATAAGCCTTTCTGAGTATTGATGGTCAAAAGTTTCTTTGCCTCATCATCGAGCTCCATCTGGGAGTAGGCTTGTTTTAAGTCAATTGTACTAAACACTGTACTGCCTCCCAAACTAGCAAAGATGTCTTCGATCTTAGGAAGGGGGTATTTGTCGATTTTTAGAGCAGGGTTCACTGTTGTTTTATAGTCCCCACACGGCCTGATCGCTCCATCAGGTTTTGGGACCACCACGATTGGGGTAGCCCACTCACTCCACTCTATGGGGGTTATAATCCCAGCTTTCTGTAGCCGTTCCAGTTCAGCTTCCACCTTCGCTCTTAGGGAGTAAGGAACCGGTCTAGCCTTGAGGAAGACTGGTGTACATCCTTCCCTTATGTTCAGTTTGGCTTTTGTACCCTTTAAAACTCCTAATTCTTCTCTTTGCAGGTTTGGGTACATTTCCATCAGTAATTTCAACCTTGTTGCTCTCTGATTCCCTTCTTTGCATTGTACCGTTTTGATCATTCCCCGATCCAGTGGGATACTTTCCAACCAATTCTGCCCTATCAATGGTGGTCCCTGTCCTTCCACCACCAATAGGGGTAATGTCCACTCTTTGCCTTCCTTCTTCACTCTGACTTGCAACTCCCCCTTGAGGCTTATTTGCTCCCCTGTATATGTCCTTAACCGTGCCTTTGTCTTCTTCATGGGGATATGTGAAAACCTCTGTTGGTAGGTGTTGAGGGGTATTAAGGACACTGCTGCACCGGTATCTAGTTCCATCTTTACTATTTGCCCTTCCACTATGATATCTATGCACATGGGTTTTTTAGAACTCCATTTCTTCCCTATTGTGTTGACTTGACCCCAGTTCACTTGATTTTCTTCTCTCCTTTCCTGATCTTCCTCCTCTTTTGCAATTTCTTTTACCTTGCTGGCCTTAGATTTACAAACCTTTTCTATATGTCCCCTTTTGTTGCAGCATCTGCACAAATCCTTTTTAAAGTAACATCTATCTGGCCCATGCCCGTTGCCTCCACAACGATAGCAGCTATTGGCTACTCGGTCAAAGGAACGTTTTGGGTTGTGCGCAGGAATCTTATGTACTTCCGATACTCCTTCATGCAATTCAGCAGCCTCTCTTTTTGCTCTCTCTCTGCTACCTCCGCAATTTCTAAAGTCTTCGCAAAGGTGAGGTCGGACTTTGTTAACAGACGCTTTTGTACGCCTTCGTCCCTGATTCCGCACACTAATCTGTCACGTAACATGTCTGCTAAACTGTCACCAAAAGCACAATGCTCGGCTAACTTTTGAAGGCTGGCTACATACGCTCTGATTCCTTCCCCTTCCTTCTGGTCCCTTTTGTTAAACCTAAACCTTTCCGCTATTACTATCGGTTTCGGGGCTAGGTGTTTCGTTAGGGTCTCGACCATTGCCTCATAAGTTTTGTCTTTTGGTTTAGCTGGTGCTACTAAGGCGCGAAGTAACCCAAAAGTCTCTTTCCCAATGCACGACAAAAATGCATCTTTCTTTTCCTCGTCCCCTACTTTATTCGCCTTAAAGTAGTGCTCTAACCTTTCGGTGTAGCTGCACCAATCTTCAGTTGCTCCGTCGAATTCTCCAATCTTTCCTATGGCCGTCGCCATGTCTTCTCATAAAATCCCACCCTCGTCGCCACTATAGATTTCGCGGGCAACCAAAAACCATCCACACGCGGGCGATGAATCAATACAAATCATAGAACACGCATGCGCATAGCCACACCCTAATAGATATACAGCATAACCACTACATCACACACACCACTGGCCTAACACATTAAGGAATAATATCCTATCCTTAAAGACAAGACACATGAAATGCTTTCTCCCATGCACACCCATATCGAGAAATGAGCGGTCAACGGGAGCTCGTCATTAATTCGCGGTTTGCGTAATCTCCATAATCGTTCCATACACAGTATATATGGGCAAAGCTAGGCAAAGCATACCAAATGTTTTTTTACAAATTAGCTCATGACAGAATGTTAGTGCGGCACATTTGGCAAGATTTTTAAATACATCACTATATTTTTCCCGATTCCATTGAATTGTAGGGTCTTTTTTTCAAATGTTCATGAAGTCAACGGGGTTAGTTCCTCATCACAAAATTCCAGTCTATTACGTCAAAACCTTAAAGCTGTACTGTTAGCTCATGACAGAAACGTATAACTGATACACAAAGCAACCATTCTCCGCTTTTAAACTTAGGCCGTCGTATTTGAAAATTCGGTTCTATATTCCACAGAAGTATTCCGTCTTGGATTTCATAGCCGTGCCCACGGCTATATATGAAATACGGACGTAGTTTAGGCGGGGGGGCCTTACGCTCCAGATTACGAGGTGCGTGTGTGTGTGTGTATGTGTGTGTGTGTGTGTGTGTGTGTGCGTGTGTGTGTGTGTGTGCGTGTGTGTGCGTGTGCGGGGGAGGGGGGAGATTGTGAAGCACAAAGACTTCCCCCACTGTCAAGTGGCAGACAGACAAAAACCTAACCGGCCTTTAACAAAGCAGTCTTCTGATAATGGCGAAGCGCTGGCTATCCTAGTTTTAATACAGCGCTCGACATGGCGATTTCATTTAAAAATAGGTAGTGCTCCGTCCCGTGCCCACAAAAAATTGAAATTTGGACGATTTGGAAGTGTGCCGCTCGGTCTTTCCTGCTATTACTGCTAACGCTACTCAGTACTGACGGCAAGGTTTGTTGCTCAATTTCAGTGCAGCTCATTTATATACTGTATGCAGGGATCACTGCATAGCAAAGTGGTCACTGAGTAGTAGCTTGTTCAGCCGACAGCATGCGTATACGTGACGCTTTATATTCACGGCTGCCTGCTATTGGGTATATAGTGCCAGAACTAGCACTACGCCTCGGTACCCTACAGTGGCATGCGCTGTAACCTTGAGCACTAGCAGTGTGTCATAAGTCTTATAGCCGTGCGTGTAGTTCTAATCAATGCACACGGGGGACGGGGGGTTAATTGTAATGTTCTATCGCGTTTTGTTGTACATGAGCTGGTCACCAACCTTGCTCTATAAGCTGCATTACTTTATGTATGATCAATCGATGGAATATAAATATAATATTTTTCTCCCACAGCATTATAGTCATAATTGACGCCACAATTGTCTGCAAGGAATTGCCACCCTCTATAAACAAACACTGGTAATAAAAATATGTGGTACATGTAGTTGCGAGGGTCATAAATGTATTGCTCAATAGTTTAATGATAACCACTACTTCAGGCTCTGATAATCTGACCTATAGATCAGGTCCCTACTACTATACAATGTAGTTGACTACTTTGATAAATTTGTTAACTTGAATTAAGGGAGGGTGTGATATGGAAGTGGTATGAAGAGACTTCAGTCTCTCAGTCTGCTCTGAAACAAAATTAAATATAAAAATAAATTATGGTTAGTAATACATTATGCACTTATGGCTGAGCCATTTTGAAATGCTTCCAAACCAGCATCATTTGGGTTCACATGGAATAGTTCACATTATTATCACATATTGGTCCATACCAACTTAGCCACACTACCCTGTACTCAACCGTAATGGTGTGCACACGTATATGAACAAAGCTGCAATCAGAAAACGTGTGAGCTTTTTTTCCAATTGAAAGTGTGCAATGGAACCATTCTGTCTGGCATGCATGTGTGCAGCATTGATGCAATGTTGGAAGCAAAGGATGGCTATTATGCGTGGTGGGCAAGTCCTAGTTAGCTAAGGGATAGTGTCCAACAATTTGTGCAAAACATGTAACTAAATGTAACAAAATATCCTCTAACCAAAATCCTGACATTACATATAAAGAGTTTCGTAGCCTTTGATCGTATGTGCTATACTTAATAAGGGTGCACCTCCCTCCCTAAATCATGCTATGTTATCTTTCCATAAATAGTTCAGTCACACCTAAACACTCTCTGCCTGGCTTATACGGCAAAGGTCTGTGTAAACAACTACCTCTGCTGATATTTATTAACACACCGGACTACATCTCAAAATGAACTTGAATTTGTACCATTCGAAATGGTTGGATTTATAGGCATGGCTACATGTATGTGTGGTTGCGTGAATTGTTTTAATGCGAGGTATGTGCATGGCTAAATGTGAATTTCTATTGTCCATCACTCTATCTCTCTCTTTCCCTGTTCTTCCATCTTTCTATCTCTCCCAAAGGTGGCGCTGCACGCAGATGACAGATTGAGTAATCCTGAAGGCACATGATTCACAACGAAGTATTGTTTGGTGCCAGAACGTAAGACCAAGGCTGTTGTTAGTGCATGTGTACTTTAGTGTGTGTGTATTTTGTGGTGCATTTGTTGTGTGTATGTGTGAGTGTGTTTCTTTGTGTTTGTGTGTGTGCGCATGTTTCTTTGTGTATGTATGTATTGGTATTTGTGTGTGTGGTGCATGTGTGTTTTAATGTGTGAAAAAATACTCCTAGTATATGGGACGCTTTATGACAAAACCAGGTTTGTGGTAAATAAAATATACTAGCATCAGTTTCAAACCCACATATCTTCCATGCTAAACCCACGTCTGTCCTGACTCATTGCCACATCAGTATTTAATTCTATTTTTGCACACTGTGTGCTCCTTACACTAGTCCGTACTAATATTTGGTAACCTTCAGGGTTAAGAACGCATAAACTGGACTGGTGTGTGCTGGTTTGGTGTGTTGTTAATGTACTGGACTGGCGTATTACAAGCATGTACTGGACTGGTGTGTAGGATGTACTGGACTGGTGTGTTGTATGTACTGGACTGGTGTGTTGTATATTCACTGGACTGGTGTGTTGTATGTACTGGACTGGCGTGTTACAAGCATGTACTGGACTGGTGTGTAGGATGTACTGGACTGGTGTGTTGTATGTACTGGACTGGTGTGTTGTATATTCACTGGACTGGTGTGTTGTATGTACTGGACTGGTGTGTTGCATGTACTGGACTGGTGTGTTGCATGTACTGGACTGGTGTGTTGTATGTACTGGACTGGTGTGTTGTATGTACTGGACTGGTGTGTTGCATGTACTGGACTGGTGTGTTGTATGTACTGGACTGGTGTGTTGTATGTACTGGACTTGTGTGTTGTATGTACTGGACTGGTGTGCTGTATGTACTGGACTGGTGTGTTGTATGTACTGGACTGGTGTGTCGTATGTACTGGACTGGTGTGTTGTATGTACTGGACTTGTGTGTTGTATGTACTGGACTGGTGTGTTGTATGTACTGGACTGGTGTGTTGTATGTACTGGACTGGTGTGTTGTATGTACTGGACTGGTGTGTTGCATGTACTGGACTGGTGTGTTGTATGTACTGGACTGGTGTGTTGTATGTACTGGACTTGTGTGTTGTATGTACTGGACTGGTGTGTTGGATGTACTGGACTGGTGTGTTGTATGTACTGGACTGGTGTGTCGTATGTACTGGACTGGTGTGTTGTATGTACTGGACTTGTGTGTTGTATGTACTGGACTGGTGTGTTGTATGTACTGGACTGGTGTGTTGCATGTACTGGACTGGTGTGTTGTATCTACTGGACTGGTGTGTTGTATGTACTGGACTGGTGTGTTGGATGTACTGGACTGGTGTGTTGTATGTACTGGACTGGTGTGTTGTATGTACTGGACAGATGTGTTGTATGTACTGGACTGGTGTGTTGTATGTACTGGACTGGTGAGTTGTATGTACTGGACTGGTGTGTTGTATGTACTGGACTGGTGTGTTGCATGTACTGGACTGGTGTGTTGTATGTACTGGACTGGTGTGTTGTATGTACTGGACTTGTGTGTTGTAATGTACTGGACTGGTGTGTTGCATGTACTGGACTGGTGTGTTGTATGTACTGGACTGGTGTGTTGCATGTATTGGACTGGTGTGTTGTATGTACTGGACTGGTGTGTTGTATGTACTGGACTGGTGTGTTGTATGTACTGGACTTGTGTGTTGTATGTACTGGACTTGTGTGTTGTATGTACTGGACTGGTGTGTTGTATGTACTGGACTTGTGTGTTGTATGTACTGGACTGATGTGTTGTATGTATTGGACTGGTGTGTTGTATGTACTGGACTGGTGTGTTGTATGTACTGGACTGGTGTGTTGTATGTACTGGACTTGTGTGTTGTATGTACTGGACTTGTGTGTTGTATGTACTGGACTGGTGTGTTGTATGTACTGGACTTGTGTGTTGTATGTACTGGACTGATGTGTTGCATGTACTGGACTGGTGTGTTGTATGTACTGGACTGGTGAGTTGTATGTACTGGACTGGTGTGTTGTATGTACTGGACTGGTGTGTTGCATGTACTGGACTGGTGTGTTGTATGTACTGGACTGGTGTGTTGTATGTACTGGACTTGTGTGTTGTAATGTGCTGGACTGGTGTGTTGCATGTACTGGACTGGTGTGTTGTATGTACTGGACTGGTGTGTTGCATGTATTGGACTGGTGTGTTGTATGTACTGGACTGGTGTGTTGTATGTACTGGACTGGTGTGTTGTATGTACTGGACTTGTGTGTTGTATGTACTGGACTTGTGTGTTGTATGTACTGGACTGGTGTGTTGTATGTACTGGACTTGTGTGTTGTATGTACTGGACTGATGTGTTGTATGTATTGGACTGGTGTGTTGTATGTACTGGACTGGTGTGTTGTATGTACTGGACTGGTGTGTTGTATGTACTGGACTTGTGTGTTGTATATACTGGACTTGTGTGTTGTATGTACTGGACTGGTGTGTTGTATGTACTGGACTTGTGTGTTGTATGTACTGGACTGATGTGTTGCATGTACTGGACTGGTGTGTTGTATGTACTGGACTGGTGTGTTGTATGTACTGGACTGGTGTGTTGTATGTACTGGACTGGTTTGTTGTATGTACTGGACTGGTGTGTTGTATGTACTGGACTGGTGTGTTGTATGTACTGGACTGGTGTGTTGCATGTACTGGACTGGTGTGTTGCATGTACTGGACTGGTGTGTTGTATGTACTGGACTGGTGTGTTGTATGTAATGGACTGGTGTGTTGTATGTACTGGACTGGTGTGTTGTATGTACTGGACTTGTGTGTTGTATGTACTGGACTGGTGTGTTGTATGTACTGGACTGGTGTGTTGTATGTACTGGACTGGTGTGTTGTATGTACTGGACTGGTGTGTTGCATGTACTGAACTGGTGTGTTGCATGTACTGGACTGGTGTGTTGTATGTACTGGACTGGTGTGTTGTATGTACTGGACTGGTGTGTTGTATGTACTGGACTGGTGTGTTGTATGTAATGGACTGGTGTGTTGTATGTACTGGACTGGTGTGTTGTATGTACTGGACTTGTGTGTTGTATGTACTGGACTGGTGTGTTGTATGTACTGGACTGGTGTGTTGTATGTACTGGACTGGTGTGTTGCATGTACTGGACTGGTGTGTTGCATGTACTGGACTGGTGTGTTGCATGTACTGGACTGGTGTGTTGCATGTACTGGACTGGTGTGTTGTATGTACTGGACTGGTGTGTTGTATGTACTGGACTGGTGTGTGGTATGTACTGGACTGATGTGTTGTATGTACTGGACTGGTGTGTTGCATGTACTGGACTTGTGTGTTGCATGTACTGGACTGGTGTGTTGCATGTACTGGACTGGTGTGTTGTATGTACTGGACTGGTGTGTTGCATGTACTGGACTGGTGTGTTGCTTGTACTGGACTGGTGTGTTGTATGTACTGGACTGGTGTGTTGCTTGTATTGGACTGGTGTGTTGTATGTACTGGACTGGTGTGTTGCTTGTACTGGATTGGTGTGTTGCATGTACTGGACTGGTGTGTTGTATTACTGGACTAGTGTATTGGTCTGGTGTATAGAAAGTTCTGGACAAGTGTGTTTTATGTATTGGACTGGTGTGTTCATAAGAATATAAGTGTGTTGTCTGTACTGTTGTATGCACTGGACGAGTATGTTGTATCTCTTAAATGAGAGACTTTGTATTTCGTCATAGCAAACTGTGTGTGCTTGCGTGGGTATTACGTGTGCTTGCGTGGGTATTACGTGTGCGTTTTTTTGTTATGTACATGGGTCGGGTCTGGAAGCCTCGACAGGTAGTGGCAGTGAAACTCAATAGATGTTGGGACTGGGCCACTGGAAAGTTAATACACTGAGCTATTCACATACATGGCTTCATATACCATGGCTTCCCTAAGGCTTCATTTACTGGTTGTGTGTGTGTGTGTGTATGTGTGTGTGTGTAGGGTGTGTGTGTGTAGGGTGCGTGTGTGTAGCGTGTGTGTGTGTGTGTGTATAGGGGGGCGGGATCTCACCTAAATTAAAAAATTCAGAGGATGGTTCACTGGTGTCTAGTACTTCTCACCGCCACCCTCCCTCTGTGTGCAGGGGCAATGCCCCACCCCCTTTCCTCCCCTCATACAACACACCAGTCCAACACATAGATGGATGGATCTCTTCTAGAATAAAGAATGGTGTGGCAATAAGTCCTGAAAATAGGAAGGAGTTTTTAGCTTGAAAGACATGTGGGTTTGAAATTGATGTGTGGTTTTGTAGGCCACTGCATGAAGCAGTACTTGTACTATTTAAACTACCTTAGTCCATATAACCACAAATTTGACAGAGAGCTGATAATCCTTAACTGTGCTTCTGGGTTTGTCTCTGTCTTTGTATTATTGCATGATTTTTGAAATACATGTAGATGCTGGCCTCATGAAGGCACTTGCCCAGTAGACTACTGCTGATGTCAGATTTCCATCTTAATGTGCCCCTCCTTCATGTGTGTGTGTGTGTGTTTGTGTGTGTGTGTGTGTGTGTGTATGTGTGTTCAGAGCCATGCCTACCAACCCATATTGGAGTAAGGTCTGGAGAAGAGAATGGAGGTCACTAACATGTGCAGGAATCAAACTTTTTATGTATGTGTGTTACATTTGTTTGATAGTGTGACCTCTCAACATAAACTGATTTCTGTCGCAATGGGCAAATGCCACAAATGGCTTAGCACAGCAAGGGACTTTCATGATAATTCACACATGTGTGTGAAGGCGTGGCATGGGACATTGTACTGCCTGGCTACAAAATTGTCTACATGTAGATGTGACAAATCAATTTGGGATCTGTTTACACAACATGACCACTACTGATGTGATGTGGCTTATGAGCATGCAACATCTACACACACACACACACACACACACACACACACACACACACACACACACACACACACACATGCACCAACAAAAAGTTCTTGGACAAGATTCCTGCCTAAGATCTTGACCAGATCTTGCCCAACTTGCCCAAGGTGCCAAAATTCGGTACACTTATATGATGGCCTGTTTCTCTTTCTTGTAGCCACCAAAAGGCTTCCACGCACTCTGCAGCGTTGCTGGACCTTATAGTTGTGCGGATCGAGTCAACTACTGTGACCGGATTGTATAACAAACTATGCCGATTATTCATTAATAAACACATTCGTGATTTGTGTGTTGAAAGAAAAAATGTGACACGTCCTAAACCATGTGGTTGTAATGCTTCTTCTCGATGATGCTACGTCCTGACCGCCTTGGGAATTTGCATGGCGTTCGCCTCATAGGTTTGAACTTACCCCCCTTCCCTATGGCAATGGTGTAAAAGTAGGATGCGCGTTTAAAAGAAAACGCAACCAAGCGCTTGCGCACATGGGATATACTTACCCACGATCAACGTTAAGATCAAAGAACCATGTTTTGCCCATATCTGACCTATATGAAGGATGGATATGGCTCGCTCAAAAAGTAGCAATGATCGTGTGTATTATAGTTCCAAAACCATTTACGGAATTGTTAATTCTAAATGTAACCTAGTGTCCAGCCCCAAACTACTGTGCGTCATATTGTAAACCGAATAGGAGTGTATTAACTACGCGCAATTAAAATGGCATTAATTGAGCAGTTAAATTGTAATTACCAGCTACCTTGGCCCGTGAACGAGACTACGACGGTATTTTTTTTTTTGTCCTGATTTTTGTATAACATTGCTTTTAAATTATTGCAACGCAATGAAACCTACAATTCAAATTCAGCCCAATTTTTTGAATTTTCCGAGGTCATTTAGAAATAAAATGCAAGATGACCGCCGATGTGTGGGCGATTTCTCCATATGCACTGACCTAACACATTATATCCTATCCTTTAATAGCCATTATGATGGCTATTTGTAGTCAATTAAGCTCCCTTCCAACGTGATTGGTCCGACAGCACGTGGAGGTGGTATTAAAGGATTCGAGGGGAGGACATGGAGAAAGCATTTCACGTGTCTTGTCTTTAAGGATAATGTGTTAGGGCAGTGGTGTGCATGGAATGCATCCATGAAAGGTTTCTCTATAGCTGCCTGAGTTTGGAAAATGAGTTGAGAAGTATTCCATAATAGGAGTTCTTTTTATGGTGACCTAATATATGGCAGCAAACACAGAGGCCCGGGAAGAGCCCTCAAAAACAGATCACTTTCTTTTGCCTCCAGGACGATGAATGAATTAAGTTCTTGTATGTGGAATGTTTAATGTGAGCTAGTGCATGAGGTGTGTTAGTTCTCATGTAGACTCTACTTGTAGTTACATTTGCTTTCCCCAACCTACATCAAAATCGCAATGCACATAGTCTGACAGTACAATGACGCAGACAGTACATGTATATACAATGGTATAGCCAGTACATGTATGCAATGATCACCACATACCTGGTCTCACTGTAACGTTAACCTGACGGAGAGAGACTTGAATGAGAGGGCTCAATGTGGCCTTTGGTATAAGAATGTGTGTGTGTGTGTGTGTGTGTGTGTGTGTGTGTGTGTGTGTGTGTGTGTGTTTGTGTGTGTGTGTGTGTGTGTGTGTTATGTATGTGTGTATAAAAGATAGTTAGGGGTTAACAACCATGAACAAGCTATATGTCTACATGTGGTTACTTACGTAGTTTATTCCAGTCACATTTCCCGTCGGATTTTCGACGCTGGAACAGATTACAGCAGGAATACCAGAGAAGCATCGTGGACCCGTATAGTTCTGCATGTGAATGTGGGCGTGGCGTAATAAAAGAAGAAAAAAAAAGAACATGGGTTGCATGCATGATGCACACACATATACAAGTCGTGCGATTACATACGCATTCACACTGCAGTGTGCACACGACAATATATACATATAGTCGCGCGCACGGTTTAAACGTGCAGCGTGTGACAAGTTGATCATAATTGTTATAATGACTAATGAGGTACTTACTGCGGCCGAGCACCATTTGCACAATGGCGAGAGACTGATGCAGCCGCTGCATGACGTTTGCGCGGTACATTGTTGAGCTTGAAAAGGGATGAAAATTGGGGACAGCGTGTGGAGAACGTATCCATCCAAACACGATCGCTTACCACAACCCAATCCGCTTATAGAAGCGAGCGATAATAAGATGCAGCAGTAAGCTCCCAGCTTCATTCTTGCCCTTGACTGCGCCGGGAATGATAACAACTCCGCACCGAAGTAACTGTTAACGGTGTTTACGGTCGTCTACTTATTATCGCCGCACCGGACGAACGGAAGTGACCGGAATCCCGCGCGGCGTCCGCTATAAGAATTTTATGAATCCGGCACTCAAGATTTATTTTTTTTGAGTTGGAGTTTTGCCCCAGGTTATCATATAAAAAGGGCTTGGAGGTCACGGTGAACTAATCAAAGAAGCAGCACTGAGGAGAACAATGGGGTTATACGCGTAGCAGCTGTGGGACGCGGTCGGGCGGCAATGGGCCTTCTGCTTCTGACAGTGGTTTCTCGCATCGCCACTACTATGCGGGCTCAGAACATCGATACCAAGCAGCCGTACGTAAGGTCTTCGCCAGATACGGCGAAAGTTGCCACCTACCCATAGCCAACTGTACATGCCACCTACCCATAGCCAAACTGTATATGCCACCTACCCATAGCCAAACTTGACCATTTTGGATATATAGTATTGCTCTCCAGCAAATGACAGCCAATACTTTTTGGAACTACAGTGTGAGTTAAGACGCTATGCCAATACATGCCTAAATACCCACTGCAAAGTGGTGCATGCAGGAGAATTGTAAACATGGTCGATTTTTCACACCGGCGTTATACAGGCTTATCGTCGGAGCGCCGAACGCTACGGCTACAGCCTCTCCCGTCAATAACACAGGGGTTATATACACCTGCCCCTTGAATTCGAATTGTGCTTGCGCGGGAATAACGGGTACAAATTCTGGCGTGAATAGAAGACTTTACGACGCAGATCATGAGTTGAAAGCGACATACACTAAAATACGCGTTTCTCCGCGAAGGTACGGCTCGTTGCAGCGGTCAAAAAGTTCAAACGATAAAGATAGCAGTTAAAATTCGATACTATATACTCTCATCTCCGAGTGCATACATGTGCAACAATGTGTGGGGGGACAAAGAAGTATAAATTATATGACTTTTCAAGCTAGCTAGAGTCAGCGGCGGTGCGCGCTCATTTACAAATATCCGATGTTTAGATTTTATATTTACGGTTTAATTTTAATACAACTATTTCTAATATTATTGTTGCATTTAATTTGCATTTGCACCGTTCTGCGTGTGCAACGTGGGCATTATATAGTACAAGCGGTGCTCTGATAAATTAATCACTGTACAAACCAATTCTTATGCTGAGTTATTAAAAAAAAAAAACATTCTGCACGACTCCACGGTCTATACCCTAGGCCGTCCCTACATCAGTCTTCTGATCAATCACAAATGAACAAGTAGATGTATCAGTGGTTAATGTCCCCCCAGACTCTCTATTGTGGTCAGCGCTATTGCCTATATCAAGAACATGTGTGCATAAGTTCATGTTACCGCCTGGAGAGAGCAGCAATGACTTTTAAGGGGTTTGCAGATGATTTGCAATGACACAGCTGTTGGGCTGGCACATAGATATGAAAATGGAAGCAGCAAATTTATAATCCAAATGCATGAGGAACTTCTGGTGCAACCCAAGACGAATAGTGAATTATTCCTTTCTTGTTGTAGGTTGCATAATTGTGTGTGTGTGTGTGTGTGTGTGTGTGTGTGTGTGTGTGTGTGTGTGTGTGTGTGTGTGTGTGTGTGTGTGTGTGTGTGTTATATATGACTATTGATCGCATGGCATTCATTGCAATCATTTTTGAGAGGTAGAGGTCTGGGGGTATATATAATAACCGACTGTACATAAATACATTCGATATGTGGTTTCTTTTTTTTTACTCATCATTTTCACACACACCTGCAGCAAATGTATATCCTTCTCTTCAGGTGGAGGAAAAGAGTGGGCAGTTCCTAGGGTCAGCTCTAGCCAGCAAAAGTGGCACATTTGTAGTAACCCAGTCTAGAGATACTACAAAGAGTCGTATAGATAAAAAACGACCCTGGCTATGGACAATTTATTATACAGAGTGATATAATATTTTTTAGATGAATAAAGCATGTCAGTTTCACAGGTTACATACATTATCTGCACTATCACCATCACTGACACCAGCACCATTATACCCCCTCTATCCTTCTTGTGCCAGGCATGTGCGCACAGATACTTCAACTGGGGATCTAATAGTGTCTATCGCAGTTCGTTTGGCCGCTGCTTCATCTCTGACAGAAGTCTGAGCAACTTTAAGGAGTTGCAGCCTTGCAACACAGGTACTGTGTTTGCAGAATTCTTCAAAAAGACATTTGTAACCCAAAGTCTATTTCACCATCCATGCATCAATAGATTTTAATATTACTCACATGTATACAGCCACCTCTTATCATCCTCCTCCTCACAATGGCTTTTCTTATCTTTCTTCCTCCATCTTTCATTATTACAGCCACAGGTGGAATAAGGCAGACTTACTCCATTGATATTTGCCAAGCAGGATCTAGCGCTGCCCTAGCTATGAGTTGCCAATAGCAGCAGCCTAATAACCATACAAGTGCAAGCTATGTCCAAAGTAATGGGTTTGTTTACAAACTGTTCACCACTATTTGATTCACTGTTCTGGGTGCCTGCTTCTGATGTGGTGTGCTACAAAGGTTACCTTCTATGGTTCCGATCACGCACCTCTCTTTAACCCTCTCATCCTCCCACCCTCCCACCTCCAACCCTGCCTATTCCATCTTTAACCACACCCCCTCCTCATACCCCAACCCCTCAAGTATCAATATCCATTAAAACTCTTTCCTCCCCTGACCCTCCTCCCCCTCCCAGAACACCTCTAGATCAGGACCAGGTGTTGTTGCAATTGGAGCCCCAGGGACGTACAGTTGGAGAGGTATGTCTGCAACCATTGGAGTGTGATTGCTTCATCCATGGGGGAGGAGGGCTTTGGTTATGATCTGGGAAACATTGAAGGGAAAATGCTTAATTGGACAAGAGGATGTGTTTGCCTGGTGTCTATGTATGTGTGTATGTGCAAATGTGTATGTTTGTGTGTGTGTGTTTATGTGGTGTGTGTATGTGTGTGTTGGTGTGTGTGTCTGTATTTGTGTATGTGTTTGTTATTGCCAAGGTTGGGGAAGGGGAGGGAAGAAGAGGTGATCTATAAAGTCATACGTATAACATACAGCCACGCCCACACTTTTACCTGCTAAAGCTCCTCCCCTCCCCCTTTCCTCCCTCTTTTCCCATTTCCTCCATCCTACCCCTCCTCCCTTTCCTCTCTCCTCTTCTCCCTTTCCTCCCCCTCTCCTTCCTCTTCTCCCTCTCCCTCTCCTCCGTCCCCTCCCCCTTTCCTCCCTCGCCTCCCCTTTCCTCCCTCCCCTCCCCCTTTCCTCCCTCCCCTCCCCTTTCCTCCCTCCCCCTTTCCTCCCTCCCCTCCCCTTACCTTTCCTCCCCTCTCCCTCCTCCCTCTCATCTCCTTCCCTCCCCTCTCCTCCCTTTTATCCTCTTCCCCACACCTCTCCCTTTCGCACCAGGTATCGTCGTCAGGAACAACCTAACCAACACAGCTGAGAACTCAGCCTTCAACCAAGTCAACTCCCTTCTCTTTGGCTACTTTGGTTACTCAGTGACCAGTGGTTACATCATGTCCACATCACGTGAGGGTGAGTGGAAGGAACAACCAACCCAACTTATTAGATGTACCATTCGTTTTGGCTGGTCGTCCAATTGGCAGGTGGTCAGGTCGACATGACTAGCATAAAGTGCATAACCTCCCAAGGGTAGGGTGGGGTGGAGGTTGGGGTTGAACCCCCCCTCCCCCCCTTCCCTCTCTCAACAAAACGCTACTGTAGTGTGCGCAATTTAATATTGGACTTAACCTTCTCAGGTATGTACAATACACGTACGTTGAATAATCAGTCGTGCAAATAGCAGCTATGATGTGGAAAGGCTTAGCTGCCTGATATCCTGATATAGTCGCAGTGCTGCATGCCAGCCTAATGTAGCATTTCCAAGTTTGAATTCAAGATTGGAATAGCATAACTGTTGGAAATCAATTAGGACTCTATATGGAAAGACTGTAAAATTAGCCCCCGAAAATTTCTGTATCAGGGCATGCCTATAAAATGATGAATAGAAACTATTACATATGGATTGAATTAGACTGAATTTAGACACAATGACATTCAGAGAGAGAGTTAGGTTAGGGTGGTGGGGGTCGGGGTCGGGGGGTCGGGGCGGAGAACAATAGGCTTCTCTCTCTCTCTCTCTCTCTCTCTCACACACACACACACACACACACACACACACACGCACGGATGGATGTGAAAAAAAAATACATGCAAACCGCACAAACTGCACCACGGACATACGGGCCTGCCAACGTTATGAAACCTAGGATCCGCGGGACATAATGCCACTGGTTCTGACGATGCATCCGGGCTTGTGAAACACAAGCATCAAACAACAGCTTACAAAGGCAGTGTTCGAAAGCACAGCATTCAAGCTAACACCCTACCAGAGTGAAAGCAATTCAAAATATTAGCGGTCTGGGACGGGTGTCGATTGATGGCACGTGCTCTGGTTTAGTTTTATTATTTTGTTGTCCCTCCTGAGTCACGTGACGCACGTATCCATGGTATCGGCATATTGACGTGAAAAATTTACAAGATGACCCAATTTAAAAAAAATTACAGGAACGAAAACTAGAGATCCAGAAATTACTACCCAAGCTCAAATAAATACTAGGTTATTGTGGGGATAGTGACCAATAGTCACATTTTGGATATCTAAGAATTACAGGATGTTGAATACAATAATTAGGTTGTAAAATTGTCATTTTCTATAGAGCTCTATGGGAAGTACTATTTTGCCTCTAGGAACTAAAACTTTCAATACAAAAGGGGGTAATTTATAAATTGCTAAATAATTATGCCCATACTAGTGATTATGGGGCATGTCACATTTTTAGTCCACCCCTTAGTCCCTTAAAAATAATCAAGTACTAATACTTCCATACATATTCTTAATAAATATTGTTGAATATGTAATGAAAAAAAATTAATGAATGTTCAAACAAAAATAATATTTTATCTTATTCTAACTTTCTCACGAGAATTCACACAATGGAATATCAGAAAATGCAAATTTGAAACTTTTGTAACTTTGGTGACCTCGACAGCTCATTTCTGGATATGCTGCGTGCACATGTTTTGTGGATTGATATGAATGCTATTGTTTGCAATACATTTATCGGTTTGCAATACTATAGTCACACCGTACGCGATGAACACAGAAGAGCAAATGCCTTAAGCACGAAACAGCGGGCGTTGCCCGCTTGCGGCTATTAATAATTTGTGTACTTAAACAGGTTCTTTTTTCGACGTAAACGGCGGAGTGCTAAACGGTTCATATCGTCCAGATATATTCGTGCGAATATAATATGAACTACTGGAATTTAAGTCCTGCTTTAGCTAGAATTACTTTTCCCGACATTTGTGATACCACGAAGACGTTATTGTCACCAATTACACGAACCACGTTCCACTTTTTGGAAGTTTATAACTTTACAGTGCAACACTTTAAAACACGCAGTGTAAAAAAAGTAACAACAATATACTTTGTATAACATTTTGACACCAAATTTGTGCCAGTCCAGGCGCGGCAAGTTCTCCGCCTTTACAAAACAGTACTTTCAAGTACTCATCCTTTGGTGAGTTAGTATTCATCAACAGACCTAGAAACCTAACATAGTAAATCGTTCGTTGTAATCTCCTTTTGCTTGGTAGCATATGCATGTCTGTATTCAATTTTCGGTATGCCTAACTGTAAGGTAAGAAAAAGGGTATTCTGTAACATCAATTACGCGAGTTAAATAATTGGATACTGACCTTAAGTCCCATGATATTTTTCTGTGCCAAAATTTTTTTACACTGATACATGCAAGGGACTACAAGTTCAAGGTGTTTCTATGTGGTGACTATGAAGGACATTCAAGTAGTAAGAATGTATAATTCAAATATGGCAAACACAACGTGTATCCAACGTTTAGGGAAGCAGCCATGTATTTTATGCCTGATCACTCAGGAGCAGTTGCGGATATCACTATTTACTACTGGGCCCTGCATTCCTTTCTGATTGACCATCAAAACCTTATGGAAGCAGGAGTGGATCTTACGAAAGCCAATATGTTCACTGCATAGAGTGTATTGTAGTCATATACTGAATGAATGGCATTTGAAAACTGCAAAGGTATGGTCCTGAACTTAATTGGTGTATATAGATCCTGTGCATGCATCAGCCATGACAAGTGTCACATTGGAAGAATGAAATGCATACTCAAAAATCATGCACATCGCAATTAGCTGTTTTGGATACTGCATGCACCTTCAGAATTGTGTGAACATGGTTTCCTACAAAAGTGCCACCATACAGTAGTGTTGGTGACACAGTCCCAGTCAATTGAATGCTCTTCATGCCGATCCTGTATCAAGGTTAATTCAAGCCATTGCTGATCTTCTATTGTAATGCTGTGAAAAGGATGGGACTGAATTAATTTGAATGCATTCAACTCAATATTTCACTCACCAATACTTCAACATTTCTGGAACTTTGTAGCCTAGAAAATACCAGTTGCAAGCAATTCATTGCTCCCATCATCAATTGAATAGGATTTGTCACCTTACGAATCATCTCCTCTTCTTGCAGTAAGCATCTAGTTCTCTGCACATTTTGTTGTGCTGAGATTTCTTAATATGCACGAGACATATACTCCTCACTCTGAACTGTTGATGCGGTTTTCCTTTCAATACATTGCCAGCATTATAAAGTCCAACTGCATGGTGACAGGCTTCTCCTCAGTGTGGGGGGAAAGTGAAAATTCTGAAAAATCCCCTGTGTCTCATGTAACCCTGGTATGTAGACCTAATGTCATATCAGTACATGTATTACACATGCTTACAATTAAGTATGTTATGTTACAATTGTCAACATACATACCTTAGGGTATGATTTTAAAACAAGATGTCCATTAGGCCAGATATGATACAGTATCTAGGCAAGTGCTTAAAATATTATTTAATGCTTGCACAGAATTTAAGCCTTCATAAATGATGCCATGCATATAGACTTGTTTGCAACTATTGACAACATATTTGGGGGCATGAAGGCATGAAGGGACTGAGATGCATCTCCTAGAGGATCACATGGTGTATGGAAACACCTAACAGGCTGTGGCTTAATTGCCGGGAGAGCAGGGAGCTCAACCAATCAATTCGTGCCAAATTTAACTCGCTGGCACGAACTTATTCAGACGATTAAATGAGCATCACATCAACGTCTTACCCCCCCCCCCCCCCCCCCCTCCCGCAGTGCCGCCACCATGCAGTGAGAAGGCCAAGGGAAAAGATCATATGATATTAATACTGGCAGGTAAAATACTTACGAGTGCGCGTAGTATAGAGTATAACGACAACAACTAATTAAAACAACCTCTTCACATTTTAACAAGAAACTTCAATAAAATAAGGCGGGTTTGTCACAAACCTTGAGATTAGTGTGCAACTAAGGTGCACCATTTAACTTAATTTGAACCGGACGACTATATCATTGTGTTTGAAGCACAAATCTGAGATGTGTCCTTAAGGTATAAATATGTTATTAGGGGTTAATTAGCCAAGTTGCTAGGTAACTCGTATTCATAGTGTGTGGGCCAATGTCCAAGTTTCAATGCAGTTGGGCCATATGCCCACATATGGTGATGTGCAGTTGACGTCACGCTCGATTTTCCTTTTGGTAGATTTACGCCATTATTTATTATGTAATGTTTAAATATGCATGGCTGCGTCTTAAATGGTGAGATTCGTAGAGAAACTAGGCTTTGGAGCTACTTTAACAAAAGGTACATTGTGTTTTTTGTCTTAAACGTTAAGAACACTTCTAGCGATTTTAACAAGACCCCCCCCCCCCCCCCCCCCCATGATCGGTCCACTAAGTACACATAAAGATGCGCCGACAGGAGTGCCCACAAAGATAGAAGTTACAGCTACATCGGTTGACGGGAGGAAAGTGGGCGGGACTTCACCCCACCCTATAATCATAGATTATTTAGACAGGGATTGGAAACGGATCACGTGCACGCCAATTAACAGCTCCGTCTGTGTTATAGCGGAAGATAGGTTATTGTAGTAGTTATTAAGTCTGGAATGGCAAAATGAGTAGCAAAGGATGAAACCTTCAAACCCCAAAAGTAGTCACAGGCCCAGAAATGACAGCAGTCTTACTTACTCTATTCGTGCCGTGCCAAATGATTGACGCGATGTAAAGCTTTTTATAACCTCATACCATAACTCCCTGGCATAGCCCATAGCCCAGTTCTATCGCAAAATGAGTGTACTAGACGTTGAAACAATCAATCCCCGCTAATAAGAAGCTATACGCCCAGAACTGACAGTATTCTATTCGCGCCGTATCCCTATAATGATTGACCCGAGAGTCGATGTAAAGCCAACTCTTTATAACCTCATACAAACACTCCCTGGCATAGCCCATAGCCCAGTTCTATCGCAAAATGAGCGCACTAGAGGATAAAACCTTCAAACCCTTCTAATACTATATACAAATGTAGCTATACGCCCAGAACTGTCAGTACGGCCTAGTCTATTCGTGCCATGTCCCTAATGATTGACGCGATAGTCGATGTAAAGCGAACTTTTTATATAAACTTCATACCAACACTCCCTGGCTTAGTCCATAGCCCAGTTCTATCGCAAAATGAGTGCGCTAGAGGATGAAACCTTCGAACCGTGTTTACACTATTTACAAATGTAGTTATACGCCCAGAACTGACTGTATGTCTAAAACGCTGTTTCGTGCCACTTTGTGTTTTCAAAGCTAGGGAAAGGGGCAAAACCTATCCAGTTCTATTCAGGTTGCTACGAAGAACTTATTTACAAAAAATGAAGGTCAAAAAACGTACAGAACAGTTTTTGCACGCCCAGAAGGGATTGACATAGCTTCATTTTTCAGTTTTTATTAAAAACTCCCGAAGATTCGTTCACTAGAACTTCAAACACGTTTCTAGACAAACATTACCTTTCATGAATTGGGTGGAATACATTCGAGACTCTACATGATACGGATTTCACCAAAACCCGGCAGCTATAAGACAATTTCTCGCCAAACTCAAAAGGTGCTATCCATTATCCTTTAAACGGTCAACTCTATTCATTTTTAAACATGAATACTGCCAAAGACTTTTTAAACATTATGGACCATTATTAAACAGTATTATTTAAACGTTATTAACATGAATACTGCCAAAAACTTGTTAATCGATCAAAACAGTTTCAAAAACAATCAAACAAAAGAGTTTCCAAAAAGAATCAAACTAAGCGGGCCTGATGAAAAGGCAAAAAACAATCAGCATGTAGTGCAAACTTGCACAATGAACAAAAATAACTTGTCTGGCTGCGTTTTTTGGTGCTATGATAACACCAAACACACATGCGTTGACCCTCCATAAACTTGGTGATGAGGTGTGGTCCAGGAAGCTGGCGCTCGGGCCCCAGGGTGTCAGGATTACAGCGTTTGCGTGGACCACACTCATCTTCTGTCACTGAGTGTTGGCGGTTGAGGGAACGTGCAGCAAACAGTTGTACCACTCTCAAACGAAAGACCTTGTGTGTCAATTGAGTAGTGGAATGGGTCAAATATGTGTTGTAGGAAGCACGCAGAGAATTGGCTCGGTCGCAGCCACCCATGTATTTGTTGTAGTCAATTGCAACAAGCGGTGCTGTCTTCATTAATGATGCACTGCCTCGCCTTCGTCTGCGTACTGCTCCTCCAGACTCGCGACCATCGTGACATGTAGAGAGAAACCAGACACCACTCTGTGTAGTGTTGTGTCTCGCCACACACAGCTCAGCAGATGTGGAGGTGCCATTGACCATCGCCATTCTCCATCTTCCAAAGGCTGCTGTTTCACAGTCTTCTCCAACTCCTTATCGATGCCACGATCAGTGCGTACGGTGCCATACATGTACAGTCCTTTCTCTAGCAGCTTCTTAGCAGTATCTACTGATGTGAAGAAACGGTCAGTGGCAATGCAGAAGGGCTTTTGAGGGAGTGGTGTGCACACATCAAGCACAAGTGTTTGTGTGTTACGGAGCTTGTCGCGTGTGTCCACCACGAAGGAATAGCAGTATCCGCAGTGAGCACAATGGAGGCTGATTACCTTTATGTAATCAGATATGGGCTTCTTTGTTTCCCCACGATATGAAATGCGGGAGTAGCGATGGCCACACATGCACTGGCTCTCATCAAGAGAGAGTTGTTGTTGTGGATTGTAGCGAGCCCGAGAGATTTGCTGGGCAAGGTCAAGAAATGGACGGACTTTGGCAAGACGATCACTCTCATTCTCAGTAGGTGTGGGGTTGGCAACCAGGCTCTGCTTGATAGTTTTCACGTTGAGAAGCCCGTTTCTTTTAAGGCTCTGCTCGATAGTTTTCACGTTGAGAGGCCCGTTTCTTTTCAGGCTCTGCTCGATAGTTTTCATGTTGAGAGGCCCGTTTCTTTTCAGGCTTTGCTTTGTAGCTCGCTCGGGCAGAATCTAATATGTCGTCTCGAGTTTTGAGGTACTTTGCTTGTCATTTGGCTCTCTTCTTTTCCTGACGTGAAGGCATTTAAACTCGCTAAGTTACAAAGAGTGTCAAAGCAACAACGATCAAAGCACAATAATATTAGCACACGTGCACGTATTAAATAGTGCCCAAACCGGATACGTGCCACAATTTCACTTAGGTTAATTACCACTGATAAGTGTAGTGCCCAGACTGTACACATTGGTTTACATGTACATGTATACAACTACGTGAGCAAAATATGACCAAGTTCTAAATTGTTTTGAGTCCTGTTAGATACAGAATGCTTAAATATACGTGATTTGCTAACACAACCACTGATATATACAATGTAGCCTCGATACATTTTGACCACTGAAGCGAGAATGCCAATGAATTCTGAAGCTATTGGTGTGATTTTCATTTGTTAGAAGTGTTCCTATCTTGAGTTATGCGTGGTCAAGAAAAGGAAGAACTACAACAATGAGAAATATGTGGAACTGGGTACGAGTTTAGATAAGTGTTTTGTTCTCACAACCACACGGTTTTATGGCATCAAACAAACACGAAACTGCTCGTTTTTGACTCCTTGTTCGATGATGACAAAGAACTAAGCGATCCGATTGATAGGAGTCCTGTTAGAAGCGGGTCCCGTTTTTAAAAATGACATTCATAATTGGGCTCAAATCCTACATATATAAGTTAGCTAACGTAACTCTCGATGAAGACTCATGGAGCATACCAGAGGTACCGTAGTGTGACCACCACCTCATGTGATCTTCAGGAACTATTTAGTTAATAGTCTTTATCACATACTGTGGCTAATCCCCACCCTAGCTGGCTGACCACACCCTCCACCATGTATATAACTGTCCTGGTACAGTTTCATGCAAATGACTTTATACAACTGGTCGCTCTGCATATCTTGCCACCACCTCTGTTGCGGCAATGTTCAAAATGTGTATTCCCCCATAGCTGTGTGGATGGTGTTAACCTCAACTGTGGGAGTGTTGGTAGGGATCCATCACTGATGATGGAGTGGCCCTCCTTAGCAGATTTGACATAGGAGCCAGGATGGCCGAGTTGGAACTGAAATCTGCCTTCAGAACGGTTCCCGACTTACACAATTTGCCAGCACCCTACATTGGGTCTTGGAGAACAACTATGGTGCAAACCTACTCCACTACCTAGATTCCTTCCTTCTAGTCAGTCCCACCTACCTGCAAGGCTGTAGACAAGGGGGGGGGGGCTCAACAAAATTTTCTGTGACGTTAATAATGTTCAAGCAATGACCATATCAAGTGTAATTAGATTTAATCCATGATAGCAGTCTGTACTTGGTTATCGCGTATATACTAGTTCAAACACTCATCAGGGAGCAAGGTAGCACATTAAAAAACGATCCATCTCTTGATTTTCACCATTAGCGCTAGCTTGCTTAGGAGCTGAACTGCATGCTACTGCACAAGCTCTTCAGAAATGTTTTGAACCACAAAGTAAGCGGAAATTGTATCTACATGTGGTTGATTTTCAGACAAGTTGACGGCCACCCAGTGAACAGTGGAACGACTTGAGGGATGAATTTGTGCTTACTCACTCTTTACCAAGGTGAATTGAACCTCAAATTGATATTCAAAGTGTTGCCAATGAATGTGTGATCTGTAATGCCAGCCATCACTACTGGTATGAAAGCCATATGCAATTTGCGTGTGCAATTTTAATTTTATGAACTGGTTACGTGTCTAATATCTTGCTTCATGAATTGATTATAATTATAAACCTAAGTGCGTAATTGCGTATTTCAGTGGCCACAGAGGTGTGCGAGGAACTAGCTACCTGTATCCCCTCCCTCCCTGGGCATTAGTACCTGGACTCCTCTCAGCAGCACCTCAGCTTGCCATCAGGAAATTGCATCTCTGACCAGGTCATGGACTGACAAGTGCAATGTCACCAAGAGAGAGGGAGATTCTGCCTCTCATTGGGAAACCCTTCCTTTGCAACAGAAAGCATCATCACCTCATCCACCTCTTGTCCACAGAGAGGAGGTTACACCACCACTTCTTTCTTAATTCTGGAGCCAGGGCCACATGCATAATGTCTAATTACTAGGGTGGGTCTGGTGTGCTTGTTTTTGGCTTGACTCTAGTCTGTACATGCATATCAATGTGGAGGTGAGTATATCCCTACCTATGCCTATGTGGGGTCATGTATACTGTACCTTGGGGAAAGAGTGGGCTTGACCTTATGTGAGGATTGGAGTTGATGTATGAGGGAGCATGTCTCTTCAAATGTGGTTATGCCCCTACGTATGTGTGTGTTTGTGGATAAATTGAGCATGCTATTACAGGTTGAGGGATAATGTTGTGCAAGGCAGTAAAGAGTCCACATATTCATTTTTGATCCCTGTGTTGTTATGCAGTAGCCATTGACTTTTCATTGTTTGACTAACTGAAACTCCTTTTCCTCTTTGTCTTTGCCCAATGGAAAGTAATAATGCAGCAGTAAATTCAAGTATTTGGAAGTCTTATCAATTTGGGCTCAGCAGAAATCAGAAATACATGGAGACTCCTGAGACACAATCTTTGTTTCAGAAAATGGAGTATTGGTGAGGAAACCCAATCAGGCAGCCCATGCCGGGTTTTTGAAAATCTTGTCCTTGAAAGACCAAGCGGTCATCCAAGGTGTAATAGTGAGAGAAAAACTGATCATGACAGTTCTGTTACCACTGTGACTCATTAGGACAATGCAGATCCACTTACGACAATTGACTTCGGAATCCCTGGCAGGATCAACCTCTACACGGTGTTTGCAAAAGAATGCTACAATTTAAAATACTATAACTCAGGATTGATATTAACTAACTGCTTGCTTTCTTTAATATATGTTGCTGTAGTTAGCCAAATACTAACAATCCAATTAGATTTCAATTATTATTATTATTAGACTTCAAAACCATCAATATGATGAACCCACCGAGTATGGCAAAGGTTCTTAAACTTGTGAACAGATGACTCTGGTTGAGTTTGCTGCTGGCTTGTCTAGCAAATTGTGCACTGATGGATGAAGACCTGACAAATATTGCTATCTCACTGCAATCTGAGATCTCTAACACTGGGCATTTGGCCGCTGGAGGATTGCAAAACTGGTTGTCATGATCAAGGTCATTGATGTCTGCCTGTGCCGAGCCACTGGAACATGGCTGTTCATCTCTAGTCAAATCTGCATGTACATGTACATGGTATAAAACTTAAAATGGCGCAAATGGTAATTTTACCTATATTGGCTGAAGAGACATCATCACTTGAAACAGCCGCCAATGAGGTTGTGGCACATGGTGGCACTACACTAAAGACTAGACCCAGCTCGATGTTTTGAAGTGCTTTAAAATTGACATGATTGAATACATGTGGCGGCTAATTATTAATAATACAAAAGTATAATTTTTAATAATGTTAGCACCTATGGAGGTGGTATCAAAGAAGCTCTAGATAAGCAAGTAACCCTGCTGATTGCTGCTATGAAATGCCTTTACTGGCCGTGCAAACAAGAGATTGCTCATACTACAAACTATGAGCCACTACTTCCCTTGTAAAGAACTGAATGTGGGTGGAAATGCTCACTATACCAGCAAACGAATTGTCCAAGAGCTAGTTATCACTCTTGCTCAGCAGATAGAAGATTCTCAGCTTCATGCTCTCCGTACCGGCCAATTTTATGGGCTAATGATACATGAGAGTACTGATGTATCAATCACTAAACAGCTTGTTTTGTATGGAACAGCTGAGTGCATTGAAGAAGCCGTTTGAGCCTATTTAGTTGAAAAAGAGCTGCCTACCAACGAAATGATGGGATTTGGTTCAGATGGTGCTGCAGTAATGACTGGAAGGGTGACAGGAGTACCAACTAGGCTGCACCATAGTAATCAGTATCGTGTTAGTATTCACTATGTTGCTCACCCCCATCTTGCTATAACATGCTCACAAGCAGAAGATGTTGATTTTGTCAGCAAGTTTAAAAGGACTTTGTTGACACTTTGCTGGTTTTTCCAGGCAAGTCCTGTGCGAACGTCAGGCTTGAAGGCTTTACACGAGATGCTGAAATCATTATATCTAAGGCTGAAGGAGGCAAAGGATGATCTGTGGTTGTCCCATGACCAAGCAGTACAAACACTTAGAAGATGTTTGTCCATAACAGTGCATACTTCCCTTCTACTTCTCCAGATAATTAATTCATACCTTAGCGTTTCATTTGTGTTGTGTTACAGATATGTCTCTTGTATCCTGCTGAACTATAGGTAATAATGGAACCACCCACAAAACTATGTTGCCTTTATCGTTTAAATGTTCTAAAACCTAATGAAATGCATTATACCATAATACGCACCAAAGTACAAAAAATGAAGGTTTTCAAAAGGGCAATGGCCAGCTGCAATGGCTGTGGCATTAGCTCAGATATAAGGATAAGTTGCCAAGAGTTCAACATTACTTATTTGCACAGAAAGTTCACAGCACTCTAATCCAGTGGCCATACAGCTTACTGTAGGTCAAATTGGTGGTGATATCACCAGTGGGTAGTCTTTCACTTTTTTTTGCAACTTTCTGTATGAGGTTAAAACAACATCCTAACAGGCTTAAAACCATTCACAGTAACTTTGCTTTTTTTAGCATGCAGTATAGCTGCTTCCGTCATCTCATGTGATCACGTGATCTCTAGTAGTGGCTTTTAAAATTACGTTGATCTCATAAAGTGACAAACTCCACTCAGTTGGCTGTCCACCTTAACTGGCTGTCCACTGCAACTAGCTGACCACACCCTCCACCCTGTAGGTGATTGCCCACTTGTGGCACAGTTTGCTGCCAACAATGCAAAGGACTTTGCTTATGCGACAGAACTGGTTGCTCTGTACGTCTTGCCACCACCTCTGTTACAGCACTGTTTAAACGTGTATTGCCTCCCTCCCTAGCTATGTGGATGGTGTTGACCTCAACTGTGGGTGTCCCCAGAGGTGAGCTAGGAGGGGGAGGAGGGGAAGAGGGAGGGGTACGGACAAAGGGCAATTTATATATAATCTGTTGTGGGAATATACCAGAGGGTAGAACCTGTGCATGCTATTTGTTCCACTTAATCCAAACGTATGATCTTGCACTCTCTCCCTCCATACTCACTCTCCTCCCTCCCCTCCCACCTCTCCCCCATGCTCACCCCCACCCCCAGCTGGACCATGGCAGAGGGATATGGGGCTGTCCTCATTCGTCAGCCAGAGCTGGTGGCAGACATGGTACAGCAGGCTAGGGCCAGGAGCAGTCTACCCATCTCCATCAAGATCAGGATACACACGGACCTCAGGTACAACATAAATCCGGTGTGTTTGTGTGTGTGTGTTCTTTTCTCTTTGCTCAATTCAACATCTTCATCTTCCTTACCCCTCTCTCCTCCCCAGTAAAACAGTTGAGCTCTCCAGACGTGCAGAGCACGCAGGCGTGTCCTGGATCACTGTCCATGGGAGGACTCCCTCACAGAGGGCGGAGCCTGTGAACCTGGACGCCGTCAAGCTGGTGAGGTGGGGATGGTGTGGGTGTGGTCTGATGTGTTCTTCATCTTAACAGGTGAAACAGAGCATCTCTGTACCTGTTGTTGCCAATGGCGATATTAAGTCTGAAAGTGATGTCATTCGTATAAAGGAGGCCACAGGAATTGATGGTGAGTATTGCCTTTGTCCCCCTCTGTATAAACCATTGTGAAAGCCTTTAAAAGCTGATTCAATGGTTTATTTTTACACTAAACTGGTATTTAGCATTATTTAACCAGAGCTTACAAGGTTCCATTTATATTCCTGCAAATGTTTAGCCATCTTTTTTTTTTCCTATGCACATTTTTAGCTGATGTGCTGATGCTGCCTCATCTTCTTCCTTGTAGGGGTAATGGCTGCCAGGGGTATCCTGGAGAACCCTGCAATGTATGCTGGCTACGAGCACACCCCCCTCCAGTGCGTGCAGGACTGGGTGGAGCTATCCCTGG
Organism: Eunapius fragilis; assembly: GCA_963681505.1. Taxonomy (NCBI): domain Eukaryota; kingdom Metazoa; phylum Porifera; class Demospongiae; order Spongillida; family Spongillidae; genus Eunapius; species Eunapius fragilis. The sequence goes on from OY811971.1 coordinate 20,029,450, forward strand.
GTGCTGGGATCACCTTCACTCAGTTCCACCACCACCTCATGCACATGTTGGACAAGGTGACCCCCAGGGCCGAGAAGATTGCCTTCAACACCCTCACCAGCACTACAGCTGTTCTGGACTACCTTGCTCGATATGGTGTTGTGTAACATACAGCTGCACCTCAAATATGTTTCATTTTAACTTTTAGACCTTCATAAAAAGGTAATGATATAATGGGTGATCGGAAAGTTGTGCAAAATCTTTGAATTGGTAGAAGTGGTATAACTCCAAAACTGAGCATTGAAAAATTATGCAATTGAACCCAAAATCATGCCAGCGATTAATGTAAATTTATTAATTAGTAGTTGCTAAAAGTTACTGCTCAGTTTATTTAAATGTTCAGTTCTGGAGTTATACCATTTTGCGCAACTTTGCAATCACCCAGAATACACATTCACAAATCTGTTGTCATCAACTCAACACTTGTGTGTCAGTCTCAGAATGTCATAAACAGCTGAGAACTTCTTGTAGTTGGAATTGAGCACACAATGAGGCAGAGGATCTTTGTAATCTACATGTACGCACAACATGGCTGCATGTCCTTCGCACTATCATTTCACACCGCCTGTGCACGTCGTCCTAATTTACTTACATTATTGGCAGCGTTAAGTTTAGGGTTATATAGGGTCTTTGCAAAAGAGCGCAACGCTTTTATAATTCCTTAATAAAATTGTCAATCTCATTCCTTATCCATAAAGTGTCCATTGCATTCCACTGTTGCCTTTATATTAGGCCCCACAAGCAGTGTAATTTGCATAGTTCTCTCTTTATTATATCATTAACATTGTAAAATAAAATTTAAAATCTCAATAAACACACTAAATAACATAACAATAACAGGTAGAAAAAAGTAAAAAAATACCTAAGCCTAAATTTCAACTCTAGTTTAACACTACATCAAAAACCTAGATAGCTTAATTCAACGAAATGTAATTAAGTACTCAGGATACGCCCGTGAGTCAAAAAACACAACAAATATTTTGGAAGTATGAATATCATCAACCACTAATTCAAATGGCAGATTAGGATTTTTCTAGCGGTCTTTGGGTGGTGGAACGAGCATGATTTTGTTTCCAAGTGTGTACTCTCCAGTCAGCACAAGAGCACGGTACATGTATATGTATCCATTTTCATCGGGTTGTGAATACTTATCAGAGTCAGAGGCATGTTTCGCGAAGTAGACACCATGACCTAGTTCTGCAGTGTCTAAAGTGATAATGTGCAGTAAAGCAAGTTAACCATTACACTATTTGTTAACTTACCATTCTTTCTTCCAGCGAATGACCTGTTAAAACCTCGGACATTTATCACATCACATATGACTTTTTTCCCCCATGAAATAGTTTTTGTTCAATCTTTTTTTTCATTATAGAGAGTATATAATGTGGGATTCTGGATACGCTCAATCTACACTATTTCTTTATAATACCCTTTACATCTGTATATTCTGAAGAACCAGTTGCAATAACTACTTTATGGCAATCATGTACTTTTTTGGTGACTTGATCAACAGGCATTGGTTTCCAGTGTTTTGGATAGTCTATATGCAAGAATGGTTGGTATTTAAACACAATTAAGTGTCAATGAATGAATACAGTTATAATATATTCAATAATACATAACTGTGCAAATCATAGTAATCCAAATCCACTATTGAATCGTACCATGTACAGGGCTTATTTTATGTTGACATTTATAAATGTGGTTAGTGTTATATTTTTAGCAGTCTCTTGCCTATCTCAACGAATGTAATATTCCACATAAGCGTCCCTTGCAGCAAGATGTGATGTGGGTATTTTGAGTACGTTGTCACATGTAGTACATGTGTAATAAAAATGTATAGGCATAGTATAACTCAGTGTACATTTAAGGCTGCCACAAAACTAATTTTATGTGATACGAAATGGTGAGTATATAGTAAAGGTCATATTTCAAGGAAGAAGTGAACCCAATAATAGGTTATGATATAGGTTATATACCGTACAAATATGTGTAATGTTTTATGATTTGTACAATATCCTGCAGCATGGGACCATTGGAATAGGGTGATATAACCAATATGAGACTAATTAAAAATTCACGCATGTTTGCACATATTATGTCTACTAGGGAATTGAAATAACTAGCTTGTTGTATTCACGCAACAATAGACAAAGTTCACAATGGCTGACCGACAAGTTGCATGAATTCTAAATAAACGGTCCCAGTTATTAAAAACCGCAGTTAAAGTATAGTAGAACCTGCCTAGCTAACAGTGAGCTGAATTTTCATCCCTGCATTGTTCCATTATTAAGTCAAATTACAAAAATATCCAGGTGTGGTGTTCCTCTGCCCAGTTATTAAAAACCGCAGTTAAAGTATAGTAGAACCTGCCTAGCTAACAGTGAGCTGAATTTTCATCCCTGCATTGTTCCATTATTAAGTCAAATTACAAAAATATCCAGGTGTGGTGTTCCTCTGCAGCTGCTGTTAAGTATAATTATCTGAATAACGTCATGAAGAACATGAATGCTGACAACGTCAACAATGCAAAACAAGATTATTACACGAGGCAGCCTTAAATACCCTGAATAATTAAAGAAAAACATTCTCCAATGAGAAGGTTGGAGATACAGTTGATGTAAAATGAAAGGAACAAGGTTTTGGCGAATGTTTGTAACAAATTAGAGTTCGAATAAGTACGCAGCCTCTTTAAAACTGATTGTGTTTCTCAATTGGCACCATAGCTATTGCCTACAACAGCTTGCTTCATTATTATTATTATTTTTTGTTCATGTTATTTTTTAGATACAGCAACTTATTACATGTTTATAGAATACATAATACATTTAGACATATGGGGCAAAAACAATAATAATATTACACATTAAATAAAAATGATAATGGCAAGAACTATTTAAGCATGACGTTCAGACAGAGATACTAGGTAACCCTGCGCTATATATACAAGATATAAAAATTTAATTAAAATAAAATTGGTGATGTAGGATTTGTAGACAGCATTTGAGTAAAAAGTAAGGAAACAAGGATAACGGATATTAGGCATTCATTTAATTATAAATATTACAGACGTGCATTATTTAGCAAATCTACCTCCTTGAAATTCTGTGCTAAATGTAGGTATATAATAATTATAATTAAATGAATGCCTAATATCCGTAATTCCTTGTTTCCTTACTTTTTACTCAATAGCTGGCTACAAATCCTACATCATCAATTTTATTTTAATTAAATTTTTTGTATCTTGTTTCACACATTTATATGCTAGGCGCTGTACATGTAAGCCAGGATCCGCCTCTGGTAATAAGCTAAAATTATAAACATGTATTATATCAGAGATACATGTATTGAATAATCGTGTCGTGTAATGCAAGATTACTTCGCATGGCGAGGAAGTCTTCATCCCTGTGCAATCACATGCATGCTCTTAACTAAACTGTACGTTTTAACTTGGTCGGAAGATCGATACGGCGCAAACGGTAGCCCTGCTATATAGCATTTTAAAAACATTAGTTGTAATTATAATAAATAGACGTATTCTTCGACACAAGGTGAAGTCCACCCCTTCCCCTTCCTCGCCGCCTTCTATACGGCCGAGCTCCGGGACTGGGAGGCCCCCAGTACGGATGGGGCCATATTCTCCATGGGGCTGGGGCCAGCGGTGGCGCAGGTGGGAGCAGCGGAGTAGGGGCCAGTGGTGGAGCTGGGACAAGCAGAGCGTGGGCCATCGGAGCAGGGGCCAGCAGTGGCGCAGGTGGGAGCAGCGGAGCTGGGGCTGGGGCCAGTGGTGGCGCAGGTATGAGCAGCGGAGCAGGGGCCAGCGACGGAGCTGGGGCAAGCAGAGCATGGGCCAGCGGAGCAGGGGCCAGCAGTGGCGCAGGTGGGAGCAGCGGAGCAGGGGCCAGCGGCGGAGCTGGGGCAAGCAGAGCGTGGGCCAGCATGCACAGTGGCGCAGGTGGGAGCAGCGGAGCTGGGGGTAGTGGCGGAGCTGGGGCCAGAGGTGGGGCAAGCAGGACCGGAGCAGGGACCAGGACCGGTATCGGAGAGTAGGGAGGGCCCTCCTCACCCGAGTCAACAGCAAACAGATTCTCACCTTCTTCTGCCGTGACCTACAAGGGTAATAATTTATATTATATAGACATTATGCCATGCATGCAAATCCTATGTACACATGCATACCTCTTCCATATCTTAAAGTAAAGAGTGAGTGAGAAAAGTTGCTTTATATAAACCAAAACTGATCTAATACGAGGGAAGGATTAAATTATTGGAACGGCCTCCCATCATAAATGTGTTGAACAAACCAACTATATATGCGGGGGTGGGGGTGGGGCTGAATTTCATGGCTAGTATTTGCTGATATATGTGAAACTGCACACAATCATGTGTAGAGAGAGGCCTAGGGTTGCTGCACTGTGCCACCATAAATGGAGGAAGGGGCAGGCTTGTGGTTTTATGAATGCAAAGTTGCAAGATAAATGTTGACACAGAGAAACATGTTCACATGCCCATGCAGCTGTAGACTACATGACATATGAACACATACATGGGAAGGAGGCAGGCCTATTTTTATAAGCAGTTTTGTATAGAGAACGTACAGCAACTGATATAAGGATTAGATTGTGAGTTAATATGATTGTGTGAACTCATATTCCTCTTTTCGGGGTGAGGGCCTATAGAGACAGATCCATTAATTTACATGCAGTCAAGGTCACAGCTGCAACCCCATTTGCCATTTGATAATCCTGCAAAGCATAAATCTCTTAGTCAGAGTGATAGCTCTTAAAAGAGCTGTTATTGGTTCCAGATGATGTACTGGAGAACCCAGGGAAGGATTGCTCCATGTTCAGGTTTGCAGTCACAGTAAATGTGTCAAAGTTTAAGACCACATGCTGGGTCACCACACATGGAATCATGCAGGAAGTTAGTTAGTCCTGCAAAGCGAGGTAGATAGATAGCTCTTAAGAGAGGTGCATTTAATAGGTTCCAGCAGAAAATTAGAGCTTATCATGGTCCTGCATGTTTTAGCAGCCATAGAAGCTATGACACATACTGGGCCACCAAATATGGTATCCATACAGGAAGGAGGCAGGCAATTATCATGGTCCTGCATGTTTTAGCAGCCATAGAAGCTATGACACATACTGGGCCACCAAATATGGTATCCATACAAGAAGGAGGCAGGCATGTGGTTTTACATACAGGTCATTTTGGTCCAAATCATGCTCAGTTAGATATGCTCTCAGCCACATCCAAATGTCTGTATGGTACTTGTCACGAGTGAAATCTACACCTGAAACCTGTTTACGCTGGTGTAACCTCTCACAACTACAACAGGAAAACTCTGGGTCATCTTTCCACCTAGCTTGCACTTCAGCAATTTCATCTGCATGACTAATCAAAAGATGGTGTTCAATGGGACCAAGGCCAGATACTGAGTGATCTTCAACAAACACTGCATTTTCACTCCCATCTTCACTAAACACCAGGGATAGGTCTGCAAAGCCCAGTGTGTGTACTACCTCTTCTACATTACCAGAAGAAAGAGCTTCGTCTATGTGGGCCACTGCAAGGTGACTCTTGCGCACAGAGTACAAAAGCCACAGAAATCTTTTCAGCATAGGATAGTGTGTTGAGGCTGCTCAAATCACTCTTAGTGGACATGCACAAGACAGCATCTCACAAGATATGGGGTGCCCATGCAGTTCACTGACCCTAGGCTGTTCTCCATCATCTGGAGCGTCAGGAATAGTAGCCTGTGCCTGTGCCTGTTGAACTAAAGTACAACCTTTGTCTATTTTGTCAAGCCCCAAAGGCTCAAACAGAGAGTATCTAAAGGGAGAAGAAAACAGAAGTTAAATATGAATATTTTATGTTTTAGATATTATATGCGCACCCTCGTTAAATTTAGGTTTGTTATTCTGAGTGAGGTATGATTATTTTAAAGCATGAATTATTCACGCACAAGGTATGGAGTATATGGGGCAGTGCAATAGAAATTTGGGCTTATGTAAAATTCCAAGACAACTAAAGTAATGCCATTGATACGTATGGCTAATTAAAATTTCAGCGCTTTGTAGCTCTATGATACACTATTCAATTTTGGATGCGTAAGAACTGAGAGCGCTATCCTGTATCCAAAAACTGTTAAATGCAAAAGCCCAATTTTCTCTTGCACTGCCCCATATGTATTGTGGGCGCTATTCGTTTTCCTATCTCGCAGACGAACACACGCACACGATACAATACATCGGTCCCTTGCGTGTAGGACATATTGCACCCAAACATTGCAAACACTCCTACCTCATAGGATTTCTTTTCTTGCAGCTGTTAGATATCTCTCTTGGCCTTTGGATTTGCCTGATATTGATATTGAAAGATCTGAATATGCGGTGGAACAGCACTGATTGCAAGTTACTAAGTTCAATAATGAGTTATTAACATTTAAGACCATAATGTGCTTAAATTTGAACAGTTATGGGATAAGTAATTTTAACTGTTTGGAGGCTAAAATCAGTTCTCGATTTTGATCATAGTAGGCCTTCACGCTATCCTTCTTACTTTCCGGATCAAGCCAGTAATGGGCCTTAGCGGTCTCCTTCTTACTTTCCGGATCAAGCCAGTATTGGGCCTTCATGCTATCCTTCTTACTCTCAGGATCGCTTTGTAGCGCTTCCTGTCGCAAGTCTTCTTTTTTCATGCGCTTCTTGAAAACTGTCACGCTCCTCAATATCTTGCGACTCGCCAACACAAGTCATAATTTAACTTTGCGATCTTGTTTGCTCGATTCTTTTCTCTTCGCGATCGACGCACTGATGGCATTTTGAAGAAAACAAACCAGACACGTCAAGCTTTTGGTACAACCGTGACAACAATTGAATAGTAACTGTAGCGCACTATATGAAATATACAACGTGTTCAACCACACGTTCCCGCCCACTTTTATGTCTTCCAAAGGCCGATAAAATCTGTTGTACTAAGAAAACTAAGTTGCTAGAGATTGAAATTTGTGTCAATCATAACTCTCTTTACTAAAATAATAAAACAAATCCAACTCGACATTAAGTTTCTAACTTGTTGGTTCTAGTGCTTCCGCATAACGGCTAAAGCTATACTTCAATCGTGACAAAGATGCAATGCAATAAACCTCTTAACTGAGCGAATCTTATCTTATCAGATTCTATGGTGCATTGGCAATAGTGGAATCGGGTATTTTGCTAATCGTATTCATCACACTACATAGGACCTACTAACGTAGGTCCTGATACACGTGGCCTTCAACATGGCCCTCAACAAAGTTAGCTTCTGGAACTGAAGTACACCATGCTCTATATACATATCGAATCCCAACCATGATGCACGAAGTGCTGGGAGCCAAACTGACTTATCCTTGTTAACCGATTACCGCCGAGATACGCATATCTGCGTCAAAAATGTTGCTAATGAATTCTTCACATCCCCTTAGAAAGATTATTCCAATTTGAGGTTACTCATGTTCACGGCTTCAGATTATGTTGTTGAAACCCCTTCCAGCTACCTACGATTCCTCTGCTGCCTCATTTAACTGTTTTTGTACAACTCTACTTTAGCTAAACAAAAATATTTCCGGCGTTAATCGGTTAACAACTAAACCTGCACACCCCAGGTATCCCTCACCCATGTAAGCACTGGCCCTTTCAGCCTCCACTCTACCTTTAACCGCATATGCATATAGGTACATAACTGCTTTTAACCCTTTGGCCCTCAATAACTTAACCAATGGTCGCATGAGCTTAGAAAAAAAACATACGGTGCGGATGATAAACCAAAAGGCAAAACAGTAAACTGAAAATAATTCCCTTTCCATTCAAAACCCAAGTACTTACGATGTGCTTGTACTAACCTCCCATGCATGGTGGTAATCCGACTTTAAATCCAAAGTAAACATAACTCACCTGGCCGAAACATCAGCATAGCAATAGGCAAGTCCTATAGCTTCTCATACTAAAATTTTTGTTTCCATACAAACATGTTCACATGCCGCAGGTTGAGTACCAAACGTTTCTTCCTCACAGCATTCTCTACCCCTGACAAAGGGCTGCAAATACAGGGTTTAGAGCTTATACCTTCTTAACATAACCCCCACTAAGCAACTCAGAAACAGCCCGATCCCCAAACTCAGCGGTTGCCAATGCCGAACACTGATTATACCTCCTTCCAAATCGTTATCTGTACCCCCCACATTATCCCTCACTCCACCCTTCTCCCTTACTCTCGCCATACAACAAAGGATACACGCCGGTAACCAGCGATCCTTTCGGGCAATCCCGTCCCATGTGCCCCACTTGCCCACAGCTGAAACAACTAAAACTTTAGCGGCCGTTGTGGTACTACCGGCTTTATGGTGACCGGCACCGCAGTGCCCAGTGGTGTGGACAACGAATCTTTCCTCGGGAGCTGCGACTGCCCGCGTCCTTTGGCCGCGCCCATCTTCCGTCATTCTTCTTTCTGCAGCTCTCGCCGCACGCTCCAATTTCCTTTCATCATCGAAATTGTCGGCCAACTCGTCAGCCTGCATGGTATTCGGCCGCCACTGTCCATCCCAGCTCGGAGCGGTCCGCCACCTTTATAAGTTCTTGACGCTGGGTTATGAGGTCCTCACTTTCATGAAGCGCATTTTAAAGTGATGTCTGAGCCGCTCCCTCTCGTTTCGCCCTATCAAGTTGCAGACCTGCCTCCACCAGCCGTCCCTGCACAGAAGCATTGAAGCAGTGCTGCTCCTCGTGGCCCTTCTTGCGAAATCGGTATAGCCGTTCACTCCTCAAGCTGGCCAACTTTGCGGCCGTGTCCTCTTGCGCCCCCCTCACCTCATCTCGCAGCTCTCGGAGCTCGGCTTGCGAATTGGTGATTGCCGCTAGTACGCGTGCGAGGGGGTCGCCACTTCCACCGGCACGGGACGTACGTTTGGGTCTCGTGATTCTCGTCGTCGCTCATATTGGTGAAAAAATTTCTGGTGCTTGTACGTTTTGCCGTGCACGAACGCTTAGACTGAACAACAGTCTCCACTGAGCAACTGCTTTTACCAATGCTGTCAGCTGCCACTTACAGCTGCCCCGCCAATAACCAAGCACAACCCGCCAATGTACATCCCGCTTGTAACCATGCATACCGGCCATATTTAGGCGGGAGCTTATTTCCCGTCTAATTCAATTAATGCTTTCAAACGACAGGAAAATGTATATGTCAACGTAATTCGTCACGTCAGGGTTACATGCAAGAATCACTGTGACGGCGGAATATTTAACATAGAGTTGTCCAAAAACAGCTAAACGAGGTAGCAGAGAGGAATCTTAGGTAGCTGGAAGGGGTTCAACAACATAATCTGAAGCCATAAACATGAGTAGCTTAGTGTCTGGAAAAATTCATTTGTAACGGTAAACACATGTTTGATGCAGATATGCGTATCTCTGCTGTAATCGGTTAAGAAATAACTATTTCAATGTGCGTGTGTGCGTGCTTGCGTGCGTCGATGTGTATGTGCATGCGTATATACGGTAATTTCATTGCGCGAGGGTATTAAATCCGTTGTTGAAAGTCAATATTTTAGTTCATCGAGTGCGTTGCTTGATTTAACAGTCTTCAAATTCTGCTAAGACAGAAGATAAACGATGGTGCAGAAGCCCTCACCTACTGGCGCAATCCTCCTCCTCTTCCCCCTAGCTAGCTGATCTCGCTTCTCGCTGCCCAGCCTTCATGCACGAACCAGGACGCCGAGGTATTGATTCTCGGTGCAGGGATGTCTGGCATCGCTGCCGCCAGAACCCTGTACGATGGGGGGCTAAAGAACTTCCTCATCTTGGAGGGAAGATCTGAGATGGGAGGCAGAATGAGAGGGGCGGACTTCGCCGGTGTAAAGATTGAACTTGGCGCTAACTGGATAATGGGAGTAGACCTCGATAATTCCGAGAATTACAAGACAAACCCCCTGTGGATTTTAAAACAGGCTACCAACCTTAGCACGATCTACAGCGACCCTGCTTCAACTGTGGTATACAATTCCACTGGCTCCAACGTCACAGCCCTGCTTCCTTGGGCTAAGCTAATGGCCGCTTACCAGAAAATGGAGAAATATAGTGACGAAAGAATGCAAGCGGGAGCAAGTGACATAACCGTAAGAGACGGCCTGAACTTTAGTGGCTGGTCCCCTCGCACTCCGCTAGAAAACTACGTGGATTGGAACATGTTTGATTTTTGCGAGGCCACTCCGCCCGAAAACGTTTCTTTGTTTGGTTGGAGCGACGAAACTACATTCGAAGACTTCGGCACTGGCAATTTATTCGTCACTGATCAACGAGGTTACGGTTATTTGGTTGAATACCTTGCCCAGCCGTTCCTTCAGAGTACCCCCTCCCGACTTCTTACCAACACCACCGTCACTTCTGTCGAGTACAGCTCGCAGTGCGTCTGCGTGAACGTCGTAGGGACCGAGAGGAAATCTAACCGCTACTGCGGCAAGTACGCCATTTCAACGTTCAGCATCGGGGGGCTTCAATCCGACGCGGTGCATTTTACTCCGTCTCTGCCCCTGTGGAAGACAGCGGCCATATTTAAATATATTTTACCACTCTACTTGAAAGTCTTCATTGAGTTCAATGAAACATTCTGGGATAACGATGTGCAAATTATTGGTCGGGCCGAAACTATACGCTGTTCCTTCCGCTGGGCCAATTGTTTAAGAGCAAGCCTAATCTTCTGCTGGTAATATTAACGGGGGAAACCGCGAACCGTGTGGCGTACCAGGATGTATCTGTTACGAAACAAGAGATACGCCAAGCCCTCACGTCGGTATACGGCAATTTCAGGGCCAAAATAGTCGACGTTCTGATCCCGGACTGGGCTTCTAACCGGCTCTTCAGAGGTTCATTCAGCAACCCTAAGGTGGGCGCGACCCCGCAGACGTTCGCCGACCTGGCTGCTCCGGTTGGTAATCTTTACTTCAGCGGCGAGGCCACAAGTCGGCGTTACTATGGATTTGTTCACGGCGCCTATTTCTCAGGGATCGAATCAGCCAACGCCATCCTCAACAGCACCCGCAGTAGCGCCAGCCCCATGAGAGCAGCTCCGTTTACCTCCATTCTAGCTGGGGTGGCCATGGTCTGTATCCTGCAGCATTTCTCTGCATATCAGTAGTATAACATATTGAAGTACTCTTGTCTTGTAATAAGTATAGCAATATACATGTATACATGTGTTTATATAATTTCAAGTTTTCTGATTGACACGCCAGAATTTTTGGGTATCATTGACTAGGAATGTCTATGTAGTTGCATCTGTGCAATTGACTCATGATTTTTATCAAATAATAAAATTTTTATCTTGCAAAATAACGATAACTACGCTTGACCGTGCGTACCATCCGATCTTGTGTGAATCGCACGTGTTGCGAAGTGTGAAACGGGGTCTAAAAATCGATTGTTTGTTCCAACCAAGAAGTAGAGGGACTTTTCACTGCTTTGGAAAGGTAGGCTACTACAGGCACCTCGTGCTGTTCTATTCTAAAAAGGCTAAAAGTGTTCTGTCGCGCTTTTTTAAAGCGTTATTTGGCGATTGTCCGTAGGGCATGTTTTGTGGGACAAAATCTTAGGAATCCTGAGTCTCTTCATTCTGATAATCACTATAAAACATGCTAGGTGATTGAACTTTTGCGTGGTGTACTGTGCTCGGAACTGAGCCAGTACAATCCGGGTAGGGTAATTTTGTGGGACAGTTCACCCCTCGTTGAGCACGTTAGGTATATAAAATACAACATCTCAACTTGAGGCTAGAGTTGATCCATCGCCGTCGACTTGCACTGTCGACTCTGTGCCAGTCATATCAGATGGTGTTGCTCAAACTGGACAGTGGCTGATCAGGTTGTTCTAATCTGCTTTGTTGATGTTCAATGGATTGAGTGTGTATCCTTTGAGATTTTTGTTGCTATTGAACTTGAAATACGTACGTGTAACCATCTGCAAGCTTGTCAGCCTGTAAACCTGTTATCAGTAGTAACACCAGCAAATTATGTGTTTTTTGTATTGGTCAATGAATGAGCTCCAAGAACACCTTACTGGACAGGGTGATTTAGAAATATAAGACAAGAAAAAACACAGAACTTACTGAGGAAGCTAATTGTAGTATATACGTACATGTGCATTTAAAAAAACGTGCACAGCGCTTGTGGGTTTGATATACCATAAGGATTCGGTACGGTGATAAGTGGGCTCGTTTCCAATCCCTTTATATACTATCTCTGATGAGATAGTGCTTACGTATATAAGTAATTTTGAGTACGAGACTCGGGGTCGGGCGATTAGACTTTACATATCGATGTATTGTTTTAATTATATAAATGTGCAAACAGCAAATGAAAGCGGATATAGTAAGTTGACAAGTAAACTTTACTATTCCCATGAAAATGTAGTACGAATACTGTGCTTAACGGTGTGGTTAGCACCTTTCGTCATTACCCATGAAAACATGCCAGTGGTGCATGCATGGTGGAGAAATTAGCTGAAGTATAAAATTGTATGCGAATCTTATAGCTAATTGTTGATTACATGTCCATGCAGTAACATGTTTTCTCAGTCGCCAGATTGCCATCTCTCCTCACGTCGGGCGTTTTTAGCTAAAAAGCAGTCGAATCCTTGCAGCAATTCGGTTCATATTATTATTAACCCTAATGCAATGATAACACCTTTATTGCATATCCAATAAAAGATGACGGGCTCAGTGAGGAAACAAGACTCCGCATGCATTAAGCCACTAAGATACGGTTGCTTATACTAAACTTACAATGATCGATTTTAAAGGCGCGAATGTCTTTTGTGCTAACTATTGTTATTTCATGCACGCATGCATGAAATTATGTGATCGTTCATTCAAGATTTACATCAATTACAGCAAACACACTAGTAACAATACTGATCTATATTTAGTAGTCTTGAACTCTAACAGTGCGATGCATTAACATACTATAATACTGGAGCGGCACCTGTTGAACACCAGAGCAAGTGGGAGACGCTATCCCTGAAGGTGAGGGACACTGGCAGTCTCGATCAAATGACCAGTAATGGACACCAGCAAGACCCACGTTCGAACTGAAGTTTAATACATTCTGCATGTCCTCAAAGGCAAACACTTCATTACTTATTTTATCTGTGTCGCCGTTAATACCAATCATCGAAGTAAGAGCAATCGCCGCAAGAGGCACGCCGTACTTCTTATTCAAATTATTCGCTGCTTGGATGGCACTCGCTCCCATGTCACACTTATCGCCACTTTGCACACAGATCCATTGCGACGGTGTTGGTCCGTAGGTCATCGCCAACAAATTCACCACGAACTTGAGTCCAACTGCCTGTGCAGCTTTCAAAACCGACTCGCCCAACGCATTGATGCTAGTGAGATCTGGACCTGTACTAGCTATCGTAGCCAAACTGAACGATATGATCAGTTCAGGATTCCTCAGCTGCAAATATAATATATTTTTCATCAGATTAGACATCCAATTAGGATCAATAGGCGTCAAATCAAATTCAATATCAAAATCCAAACCTTGCAGATAAGGACCCATGTACCGATTCAAAAATGTATCAGCACCAGACGTTGACGAACAAGTGAACGTACCAGCACGACCTCCGGTTGAAATAGTATACGGAATCCGAGCGCTATTCAACAAGCCAATATTAGCATTAGCAATGACGTTACCGGCAATGGTACTCCACGTTTCCTGCCCACATTCTCCAGTTGCAAACGCCAGTCGGACGCCATCACCAGGAGACATCAAATCAACTAATCTCGTAGGGATACCATTGACATTTGAACTGACAACATATGTGTTCCAATTGAGGTTGATACCAACGTCCTTGTACACACTATGCTGTGTGCAACACACATTGTGTGCGCAGCACCACAGCAACCCGAACCCAAGAACAATGTAATACAAAGGCATATCCCAGCTGTATAATATTCAATGCGGCACTATTAATGATTTCAAGAACACGTTTATATAGCCGATCCTCTACAACATAATATGGCATCGTGCAAGAAGCTGATTAGGCGCTTTGCTCAAATGTATTCATTTGGGGCTGCTTGCTTACCGTGAAAAGCTGGAGGTTACAACTCGTACGCCATACATACATATGTATTGTTGTGATTGCACACAGTCACATGCATGCTATATATACTAGGTATTGCGGTCGACAACAAATTGACAATACTATTAACGTGACACAACCTATTGTCTGCTCTAGCAATAGACTTGGGCGCGTGAGCACTGACACAATGAATGTATATATATATATATATCACGACGCTCAGAAGTTAAAGCATGCATAGATAATAGTTACAATGCACTATATAGCGCAGTGAGGATGGCATGGTCCCCTATCCCTCTATACTACAAAGGACAAGCTAGCTGGTTATATCATTTCCCTGGGCAAGATACATATGCTTTTCAAAAAAAAACCTTGGACAATATCCTTTTAAAATTAAAGATTTAAAAAGCGTGATAACAATATTTAAACGTGATTGCAGTTGTGGTTCCTGCATGGGACAATCCCCATGCACGCTAATCACACCCAGAGCATGGTGGCAGATCATTTTTATACATACAGGCTACAGACACTTAAACCGTGATCTACCCTTGGCTGCATGTGTAGGGTCCCCAAGTGGTAGGGGATGCATCCCGTGGTACGTATCCCTTCCCAGATCACATGAATTATTGGTATGCAGCGTCGTGAATCTCAATGGTTTTAGTGTCTAACCAATTTATACATGTATACAATATATATACATATATATCAGTCAATATACATGTATACAAAATATAAATATATGAGATGTACGATAGGATGCATATTCTCGTGCCACATGCGTCTCATGGTATACGTATATATCCCTTTGCATGACAATTGGCATGCAGCGTCGCCTGTGCAACGCCAACTTAATAATAGCACATGACAGACTGTATATACATGTACATATACCAAAACCAACCTTAACGCCACAATCAGGCTTAGCCATGCTCCCAATGACACATCACCCTTCCATGCAGCATTACGTATCACACAATGCACACAAACAACACATGCATGTACACGTCTATATATGGCAGGGGGCTATCTATTTTAAAGAAAATGCGCCCGTGTTTTCTTGTGGGGAAATCCCTGTGGAAAAAAAATATATATATATATCAGAAAAACATCCACTATACGTGTTGCATGGGGAAATAACAGCACTACCCACCCACATGCTACACATAGTGCATTCTACAAACAGTACTACTGAGTCCACAACTGTCGCCTACTCTGTGTCAGCTAGGGAACATCTGATATATATGCATGCATTATGCATGCAGTAACGGAATCTGCTGGACGCACAATGCTACCATAAACAGAAGAAAAAAAAAATTACTGCATGGTGCTAAAGAGGTGTTGAGCGTGCACGTCCGAACGCTTTAAATATCGCTCCATCGTGGTTTTTTATAATTCACTTTCGTAGCCAAATGAAGTATATAGTTTAGATCAATCTAAGCACACCAGTATTATGTATAATTATGTAACATAGAAAATAATGTGAACAAAGCATATACCTAATCCCGCGTGCATGCGTTTATTTTAGTTTCCCGTCCACCCATCCATGAAAATATGCATGATGCAGGATGACTACACTCGTCCCTCTTTGTAAGCTCACCGGACCGCGCGATTGTTGAGAACAATAGGGTCATTCTATATCGATTCAACACACATAAGTTTCATTTTTGGAAGCATTTTTGTGGATGAGTGCAGGCTATTACCCTGTGTATATTTCTGTATTATAATAACTTTAACTTTTAAATATCAATTGTTCGTAAGTTATTAGGTGTGAAAAGTTGACCACATATGTAAACTATGCTAATTATCTTTGCGAGCGCGTTACAGCAATAGCGATGGTTATTTTTCCGTGCGTACAGAACATCATGACTATCACGCTGTTTAATAAAAAAAGGGAACTTCATAATTGAGCACAACGGAAAATATGCTTTTCGAGCATAATAGTTGCCACCATTTTAAAATACACATTTTTTTTTGGTTTTTTAAAATTATTTTAATGAAAGGCTATTTGTTTGCTTGTTGTGTTTCCAATCGCAAGACGGAACGCCAAGCCGTTACTAAACTACATCGCATCGAAGCGTACGTGTTATAGTCTTAAAGAAACCCTTCTAATGTGTTAATTGTGCACTAAACAAACTTATAATTGGCCACACATAATGAATTTAATTACATGATGTACTATAGAAAGAATATTCCCCTTTTCAATGACTGCAAACTAAACAAGTCTGTCTCACCCTCTCCCTCAAAGTCCACCATGTCACCCTCCTCCCTCATGGTCCATCTGTGTCACCCTCTCCCTGGTGGACCATGAGGGAGAGGTGAGGAGGAGGGTGACATGGTAGACCATGTGGGAGGGGTGAGGGAGGAGGGTGACAAGGTGGATCATAAGGGAGGGGTAAGGGAGGAGGGTGACATGGCGGACCATGAGGAGGGAGGGTTTACATGGTGGGCCATGAGGGAGGAGGGTGACATGATGGACTATGAGGGAGAGGGTGACATGATGGACCATGAGGGTGGAGGGTGACATGATGGACCATGAGGGAGGAGGGTGACATGGTGGACCATGAGGGAGAGGGTGGCATGGTGGACCATGAGGGAGAGGTGAGGAGGAGGGTGACATGGTAGACCATGTGGGAGGGGTGAGGGAGGAGGGTGACAAAATGGATCATAAGGGAGGGGTAAGGGAGGAGGATTTACATGGAGGGCCATGAGGTGGCATGGTGGACGATGAGGGAGAGGTGAGGAGGAGGGTGACATGGTAGACCATGTGGGAGGGAGGAGGGTGACAAGGTGGATCTTAAGGGAGGGGTAAGGGAGGAGGGTGACATGGTGGACCATTAGGGAGAAGGGTTTACATGGTGGGCCATAAGGGAGGAGGGTGACATGGTGGACTATGAGGGAGAGGGTGACATGATGGACCATGACGGTGGAGGGTGACATGATGGACCATGAGGGAGGAGGATGACATGGTGGACCATGAGGGAGAGGGTGGCATGGTGGACGATGAGGGAGAGGGGAGGAGGAGGGTGACATGGTAGACCATGTGGGAGGGTAGAGGGTGACAAGGTGGATCATAAGGGAGAAGGGTTTACATGGTGGGCCATAAGGGAGGAGGGTGAGAGGGTGACATGATGGACCATGAGGGTGGAGGGTGACATGATGGACCATGAGGGAGGAGGGTGATATGGTGGACCATGAGGGAGAGGGTGGCATGGTGGACCATGAGGGAGAGGTGAGGAGGAGGGTGACATGGTAGACCATGTGGGAGGGGTGAGGGAAGGGGGTGACAAGATGGATCATAAGGGAGGGGTAAGGGAGGAGGATTTACATGGTGGGCCATGAGGGAGGAGGGTGACATGGTGGACTATGAGGGAGAGGGTGACATGATGGACCATGAGAGAGGAGGGTGACATGATGGACCATGAGGGAGGAGGGTGACATGGTGGACCATGGGGAGAGGGTGGCATTGTGGACCATGAGGGAGAGGTGAGGAGGGTGACATGGTAGATCATAAGGGAGGGGTAAGGGAGGAGGGTGACATGATGGACCATGAGGGAGGAGGGTGCCATGGTGGACCATGAGGGTGAGGGTGACATGGTGGACCGTGAGGGAGGAGGGTGATATGGTGGACTATGAGGGAGAGGGTGACACAGACTTGTTTAGTTTGCAGTCATTAAAAAGGGGAATATTCTTTCTATTGTACATCAAGTAATTAAATTCATTATGTGTGGCCAATTATAAGTTTGTTTAGTGCCAATTAATACATTAGAAGGGTTTCTTTAAGACTAAAACAAGAGCGCTTCGATGCGATGTAGTTTAGTAACGGCTTGGCGTTCCGTCTTGCGATTGAAAACACAACAAGCAAACAAATAGCCTTTCATTAAAATAAAATAAAAAAGTGTGTATTTTTAAATGGTGGCAACTATTACGCTCGAAAAGCATATTTTCCGTTGTGCTCAATTATAAAGTTCCTTTTTTTATTAAACAGCGTGATAGTCATGATGTTCTGTACGCACGGAAAAATAACCATCGCTACTGCTGTAACGCTCGCAAAGATAATTAGCATAGTTTACATATGTGGTCAACCTTTTCACACCTAATAACTTACGAACAATTAGTATAATGCATAAATATACACAAGGTAATAGCCTGCACTCACCCACAAAAATGCTTCCAAAAATGAAACTTATGTGTGTTGAATCGATATAGAATGACCCAAAAGTGTATTGCCGTCCTCGTACCCAGTCCCGGAATAAGGCTGTCACGAAATATTCGGTCCCGGTCAAAATTTGGTCCGGCCGGACAACATATGCCAGTATATTTGGTCCGCACCCGCGCCACAAACGGTCCTACTCGAAGCGCATGCGTTTAGAAGTGTGAAAGCACGTGTAACTGATCAAAAATTGCTAGAGAGATGTGTGCGATGAAAATGAAGATCTGGTCGAAAAGGCATGTCTTTACATGTTTGATGGGAGGTATCCTGAGGGCTGTACCTGCAACGAAAAAAGAGCCATCAGAAGAAAGGCTGCCACACTTACTTTGAAAGATGGAGAGGTCTTCTACAAAAAAAAAAGAAACCGAAAAGAATTCGACTGGGCAAAAGGCACACTGCGCGTTATGTATGGCATCCATGCATTGATGACTTCGGTCAAACAGAAGGTATTTGAAGTCAGATACGTTCGAAGCAGCGAGGAAAGGTGCCGCATCTAACTTGAAGGCATGCTATGTGGATCTAATATCTGGGCACATGGGTGTCAAGCGTACTTCCCATCGCGTTTTGGAGCGGTTTTTTTGGAAAGGTGCAATTACGGATGTATAGATATTATGGGAAGTGTTGAATAATATATCTCATTTCTCATTACATGTATATGTTTCTTACACAGATCTCTACCTGTGACCTCTGTCAAAGGAATAGCTAGAAACTGTCCATTGCAACACCAGAATTGTTTCCAGTTCCAATCCATTCACCCTGGCATCACATGGGCATTGATTTTGTTGGCCCTATTTCACCTAAGACCACCTCGGGAAATAGTTACATTCTTACCCTATGTGATTATTTCCCAAAATGGGTAGAAGCTGTTGCTCTTCCAACCAAAAAAGCATCAGGAATAGCTAGCTCACTCTTTAAGGTATATATGTGATGTTTATTATATAATCATTTTCCCAATATACATGTGTACTTCCTAGATATTTATGAAGATGGGGCTACCTGCTGTGATCACTACCGACCTATGAAGTGAATTCAAGAAACAGCTCAATGATGAAATGATGACGATTCTGAACATAAGGCACCATCTGATAACTGCATATCATCCTCAGGTAGACAAAATCAAGAGGGTGGTGAGAGGAAGTAGTGCTTAGAATATCAGTAGAAAAATGCAATTCAAGCCTGTTGAGATCAATGGACACCACACACTATTTCAGTAAAGATCTTTGTGTCTAAGAGTTGAGAAAAACAATATCAGCAGCTTTTTAGACAGTCGTTTTAATTTGACTGATTTTGGTGTGTACATAACTAATCACTAACACATAATTCTCCAAACAAAATTTTAACTAAATCATCAGGGTGTTTCAAAATCAACTATAATTCAATATTATCTGGTTATTAATGCTAAAATTCCTATCAGCAAAGGAAGACATGGTGATAGATAATTATTTTTATTAACTGAAACGGTCAAAATGATTCAAACCTCAAAAACTCCTCCTATATAAATGAAATCAAAATATCATTATTTCAAATGTTGATAACTAATTGGTTTGAATTTATTAGTTGACTATATAGATTGCAATTATTAAAATTAAATGAACACTATGAAGCTTATAATAGTTATTAGTAATCTAATATGATGTCAGGAAGTATTAATCATTTTTAATTTTTTAAATTATTGTGTACATGTAAACTTGATTTTTGGGCATGCACAATAGTAGAATGTTTATCAGCAATTATAAGTTAAACTGCTCATTACAGTAAATTTTTTCTTCATTTATGCTAAACTGCTTCATATCTACAGAGCAATAGGCTACTTGAGAGATTTAATCAGTCTCTACAAAATTAGCTTCACAAGTACATACAAGAAAAGACAGAAATGGGATGATTATTTGGACACTTGGTCATTTGCTTACAACACTTCAAAACATGAATCAACAAAATATACTCCATTTGAGATTATGTTTGGTTGCAAACCCATTCTTCCTCTTGATCTTGATGCTGGTGTACATCAAGGGCCATGCAATGAAGCTGAAGTTACCATATGTTCTCAGGAAACCGAAATTCAGCAGAGTCACAGCACAAAGCTATATTTGAGGAAGTGTAGAAAAACATTATTTCTGTTCAGAAGAAACAGAAGGAGCAGTATGATAAGAAACACAGTAAGGCAGTATTTCACAGTGTAGGTACACAAGTCGTGAAGAAAGACTTTAGAAAGAAAAAAAGAAAAGGAGGTAAACTAGATTTCCCATGGGTTGGACCATATTTGATCACAAAGAGTCTAGGAAAAGGTTTTTATGAGCTAAAATCATGTGGAAAAGTCCTGTCACCACAATTCCAAGAGTTAGTCATGTTCATATGAAAGTGTACAAGTCATTGTCCTGTTCACCTTCAAGAAGACTTCAGTCACCATCAGCGTCCAATGAATCACATTCAACTCCATCTCCTGGCAGAAATTCACCTGCATTATGTGCTTCTCCTTCACGATCAGCTGTGTCTCTGTCACCTACAAAGGATGAGACTACATTCCCTCTTTCTCCTACTGCAAAGGATTCAACATCTGCTCTACTGCAATCAAGTAATCACACAAGTGAACTTCATCTCTACTCTCAGAGAAGCCAAAGCTCTGATACCTACTCCAGAATTTTTTCCTAAGGGAGATGGGACTAGATCCAAACGAGAGTGCAATACCAAAACTAAGCTTGCGACAAAACAGTAAAAAGATGACTGTACCATGTCGACCAGTATAATTGAAGCTGAGAGCTATGTTCCTCTGGCTCAAGATGAAGTCCAACACTGGGTACCAGGGTTGACAACAGAAGATAAGAAAATGATTACAAGTGGTGGGTGGCTAAGTGATGAGATTGTTGATGCTGGTCAGAAACTACTAAATCAAAGTATCCTCATATACAAGGGCTTCAAGAGGTTGCACTACGTATGGTCTTGTCATATAGCATTGCAAAAAGTGAGTTCATTCAGATTATAAACACCATTGGGTAACAGTTTCAAACATTAACTGCAATGATGAAGAGATACATGTCTATGACTGTGCATCAGGTGGTCCAACTAGTTCTCTATTAAACCAGGATTGCAAGCATTGGTTTCACTCTCAAAGACATTATCAACGTTACCTACATTGATGTGCATATGCAGGTTGTGATGACTGTATGCTATTTGCAACAAGTAAATAAAAACATTCTCTCTGAGAAAGTTGGTGGGATTTAGGTTTTGCAGGCAAATAGTATACAGGTGTAAAAAGCAAGGAAACAAGTTTTATCAAAAGGGAAAATGTAATAGTCCTATATTTAGCACAGAAACAGCATATGCCTTAGTCGAAGTGTGCTAAATATAGGACTATTACATTTTCCCTTCTGATAAAACTTGTTTCCTTGCTTTTTACACCAGTATACTATTTGCCTGCAAAACCTATATCCCACCTACTTTCTCAGAGAGAATGTTTTTATTAACTTGTTTCCTTAATTTTTTTAACACCCAAATCACCGTTGCATCGCAGGTTTCCCCCCTTTCATTTAACTGATTTAATTCAATCCAGACGTATTGTGAAAATTTTCTAGGTACTTTTGCTTAATTAGACTTGATAAGACCGTATATAGGCTTTTAGGCTTTTGTGTACCAAAGCGAGTCCTCCAGCAAATTTAGATTGCCCCTCCCCTTCTCATTAGTAGAAACTAACCTCATTATTTGAAAACTTCTCTATAGGCCTTTCCTTTGGCATCGTTAATGCCTAGGCATCCTTATTATCTTGAGCACTACTTCGGTGCCCAGATACTCCCCTTTCATAGGTTCCAGTGCCCAGTGTCTCATCAGAGGCCTCTGGGTGCAGCATTTAGCCATAAGAAGTTAGAAGTTAGACCTTGAACCTGCTAGCGTGCACTGAGCTTTAGTACGATGAAGGAACAATAAAGTTTGGGATATAGTATGTTTAGATGGGGGAGTTGCCGACAGGCAGGCGTAGACATACTTTTACCTTAGACAAAGTCCCCTTATAATGCCCTATATGCATTCCCATGCTATATCTAATTATGAGCAGGGGGTAGGTGCACAACCATTCGCCATTATAGTACCAGTGAACGTCACTAAGTAAAAATTATTCTGATATGATTACTTTAGAGAATCCACCCTTCTTGTATACTTGTATGGCATCATGGCAACATTGCATTTAGGTTCACACAGGGTTTGCAATCATGTGAACAGAGAATGAAAAATGTATCAAATAAAAAACAAATACCGCACGATTAGTCTTGTAAAGATCATTCGTAGTACATGTACTTACAAGTTTACAACATGCCCATGTTTTTAGCTTACTCTCAACCTCTGGATCGTTTCGGTGCAGCATTTAGCCATAAGAAGTTAGAAGTTAGGCCTTGAACCGGCTAGCATGCACTGCGCTTTAATACGATGTTAAGTAAACTGGGCCATGAAGAAGTAACGTAATAAAAGTTCAACATCCCATAGTTTGCCATAAATCAGTGCGCGGTGCAAACCTCGACTAGTGCGGGGTGCAAACATCAATTTGTGCGCGGTGCAAACTTCAAGTAGTGCGTGGCGCAACTATCTTAGTGCGCAATATCCTGCATATACTGTCGGATGATGTGCTCACTCGGGCAATGTTCATTAGCCATGTTGTGGGAAAGCCCTACTTCCAATGGCATTAAGCCTAACCTTATTATACATTCATGTTCGCCTAGACACACTCCAACCCCAACAAAGGAATGGAAATAGTTCTACTTCACCTGTTAACAACCGTCATGAGCGTTGGAAAGATGTTGCAGCATGGTGATCGATCATCATTTCATGCTGATCGTAAGCATCACCAACGCACACGTATATATATATATATATAAATCAATGAGTTATGTGTCATGTGCAATGTCATATGCCAATTCTTTCTAACTGCCTCCTGATCTCATCCTCTTCCTCTTCATCCTCCTTCCCCTCCTCGGGTTCCTCTTCTTCCTCTTCCCGTACATGTTGTATTGGGCTTCGGCAGGTACATAGAAGCTGCAGCTTATACAGGTCACCCTCGATGTTGGTAATGACACCATGGCTATAAATGACCTCTACATAACCACTTATGGTATTCTTCGCTGGTCTGCTGATACGAATAGTCGTACTAATTTGAGATACCCGTTGAAAGTTATCATGAAATACGACCATCCTCTTTGTTTTCTCTCGTATTTGCAATTCACCGTCAATTTTCCACACACCATCATCAGCAAGTTTCTCTACGTAAAAATTCGGAAAAAGAGAATCGTAATGGTTGCAGTAAACTTTTGCCATGAATTCATTTTCTGTCAATGGAACAACTTGTCCTAAAATACGTTGCACATGACCAACATTAATATCTTTCCACTCTGGCCAAAACCTTCTGGGAACTCTACAC
The DNA here is from genome assembly GCA_963681505.1 of Eunapius fragilis. NCBI lineage: Eukaryota > Metazoa > Porifera > Demospongiae > Spongillida > Spongillidae > Eunapius > Eunapius fragilis. The sequence goes on from OY811971.1 coordinate 20,053,211, forward strand.
GCTTCAAGCATCACCATTCGGTAAACTGCCGCAGCAGTTCTGCCAAACGAAGATGGGGTAAAGTTAATACTTCCATCAGGTTTTTCAATTTCGTGAATGACCACAAAGCTGGCCCCGTCCATTCGATCACTATTCACTGCAGAAAGGACAAGCCTGAACAATGGGTCAGTTTCCAGAAATACCAAATTATCACCCATTTGCTGGACTAAATTGTATTCTGGCCGTAACAACAAGCATTATAAAGTGGGGCGGTGTAGGGGCGGGGCTTAATTAATAATGGGGTCCCCAGGGTATGAGCTGACATAATGTGTGTTCCCCAGGGAAAAACGTTTTTTATCACAACGTGATTGATATATAATGCGCAGCGCAGATACAGGATCCACGGTTGTATGCGGGTGGATACCTAGGTTTACAATTATAGAACTTATGGTACGTAACACCTCATTACTGAGTACCTATGGGAGATACATAAGAAAGGTCCGGCTGTTAGAATTCTCACTACCCCGTTGAAGTTAGCCGCACATTCAGCCTCACATTCTTCGGCCGCACATTCCAAGCAATTATCACTGCCGTATGGCTAATGATAATCATTTGTTTTGAATATTCATTGATTGTGTATCCGTGGCATATCATATAGGTTTTTATTTGCAGTTATTGTGGCAATGTGTGGGTGAGGACATGCGAAATAGCCGCTTCTCGGGTTGTATCAAACTTGGTCGTTATAAGAGCGGTGATAGTCTGAAAAGGGAATCACCGAACGAGTACTAGTACTGAAGAATGTAGCTCACTTCAGGCCAAACGATGAATTAATTTGTGATTCTGAAACTGACACGGTAGCGTTAATATCGCTTTCTACCTCATATATGAAAAGGGAGATTTCTGATACCTGTATATTAAATCATACTGTTACATATTGTAAGACCATTATTCTGAATCAGATATACACACACCATGTCCAGGCACTTCTGTAATGGCCATGCAATCTCTATCAACTCTGTTGAGTTGTTGGAAAGCTCGTGCATGATGTTGTGTGCGATATTCAGATTGAGTTTGTCCCATCAGTAAATTTCTTTATCCTTGGTTACGATATGATGCTCAAGGCATAGAACTGATATCACATATATATTTACCTCGATGTACGCATGTCCTTCACAACTTTCCTTATGTAGTTTCTACTGAAAGGGCATTCGCTGTTCACTATATATTATTAATGAAAACTGTAGGTGATCTTACGTTTAAGGAGCTCGAGGTCTTCTCAATGAGGGGAAGAACTTAAAATAATGATGTAAACACCACTTCAGAGCACATATATAATCCAAATCTGGCTTGTTGTAGTACGATGGGATCAGATTTTCTCCACATTCTTAGAACCAAAACAGCGTCTTTCACTACTATGAATGCTGTCATTAGTGGTATCATTGTGGTCGAAACAGTGTCACTTTTATTGTCATTACAACGCACTGGAGCTGGGGAAAAAATGTAAAAAATATGAATCACCATTCATTTCACATGAAGCATATCCTACTGTCTTCAGGTATAATAACAGCTTTACAATGAATATTGATGGCAATGAAGTAGTGTTTCCTATCCAAGTAAACAAGAAAGGATAATAAGCTAATGTCACTACCAAAGCCATACCTTATCCACAACATTCTCTTATGAAACCTAGTTTTTTTAAAAGACAGTAATGCATGCTATTTTATCCTGATGATTTATTGACCTGTTGATATCTTCATAGGGAGCAAATCACCAAATGAGAGCTCATTCAACATTTGGAGACAAAACCTTTCCACCATATCCTGAAAGTGAAATACTTTTGAAAGGTCTGCTGGATACTTTAGCAGTGTACTTGAGTGTATTCAATTGTAACATTTTCCAACACAAGCCTAGCAGCCTGTTGTGTGATATTATTGCAATGTATACGATGTAAAATAAACTTACTCGACTTGTATATACACCACACTCACTTGACCTGGGCAATCTGCTGTTCTGAAATATGATAATGGAATACAATATCAATATGGTTCCCTGTTCCCACAGGGTAGGTGTGTACACATGAGGATGGGGACCCAACACCACACGTAGTTCCCAAATGCCTGGCCAACTTGTGAGTGTACCCCAAATAAAATTATTCACATATCATCTTCACTGAAGATGGATGCCACCTCTGTAACATTCTGATGACAGTTTCCTGTTCCCACAGGGTAGATGTGTATGTGTGAGGATGGGGAACCCAACGCCACACGTAGTTCCCCAATGCCTGGCTGACTTGTGAATGACCCCCAAATGAAATTATTCACTGAAGATGGATGCAACCAATGTAAGTTCCAAAGCAGATCCAGACATTCTGATGACAAGCCCCTGTTCCCACAGGGTAGGTGTGTATATGTGAGGATTGGGAACCCAACGCTAGCCAGACATTCTGATCTAATTGTAAAATTAATGACAACAATTTAGCACTTGTTCTTAGTAACTCCTCAGATTTCATCTATTATTACCTACACACCAAACCTTTCAACTAACACATGCTCCACACCAGCACGAATCCAGGTTTTTAAAAGCATCAACATGTACTGATATGTATCATTGTTTTGCATATTCCAAATTATAATACATTGCACAGTACAAATTATAATACATTGCAATGTATTATAATTTGGAATATGCAAAACAATGATACATATCAGTACATGTTGATGCTTTTAAAAACCTGGATTCGTGCTGGTGTGGAGCATGTGTTAGTTGAAAGGTTTGGTGTGTAGGTAATAATAGATGAAATCTGAGGAGTTACTAAGAACAAGTGCGTGTCATTAATTTTACAATTAGATCAGAATGTCTGGCTGCTTTAGAAATTACATCCTCACATGTACACACCTACCCTGTGGGAACAGGGAACTGTCATCAGAATGTGTGGATCTGCTTTACAACTTACAGAGGTTGCCTACATCTTCAGTGAAGATGATATGTGAATGATTTCATTTGGGGGTCACTCACAAGTCAGCCCGGCATTGGGGAACTACGCGTGACGTTGAGTTCCCCATTATCACACATACACACCTACCCTGTGGGAACAGGAAACTGTCATGAGAATGTCTGGATCTGCTTTAGAACTTACCGAGGTGGCATCCATCTTCAGTGAAAATGATATGTGAATAATTTCATTTGGGGTACACTCACAAGTTAGCCAGGCATTGGGGAACTACGCGTGGCGGTGGGTTACCTATTCTTACATGTACAACCTACCCTGTGGGAACAGGGAATTGTCGTCAGAATGTCTGGATCCACTTTAGAACATACAGAGGTGGCATCCATCTTCAGTGAAGATGATGTGTGAATAATTTCATTTGGGGTACACTCACAAGTTAGCCAGGCATTGGGGAACTACGCGTGGCGGTGGGTTACCTATTCTTACATGTACAACCTACCCTGTGGGAACAGGGAATTGTCGTCAGAATGTCTGGATCCACTTTAGAACATACAGAGGTGGCATCCATCTTCAGTGAAGATGATGTGTGAATAATTTCATTTGGGGTACACTCACAAGTTGGCCAGGCATTTGGGAACTATGCGCGCCGTTGGGTCCCCCATCCTCACATGTACACACCTACCCTGTGGGCACACCTACTATGTGGGAACAGGGAACTGTCATCAGAATGTCTGGATCCACTTTTGAACTTGCAGAGGTGGCATCCATCTCGTGAAGAGTAATGTTATAGTATTGCTTCAATATGCTTGAACTGATCTGCCCCATGCAGGCTGCCTATATACATACATGACCGAACAAAGGATTGTGTCATAGCAACTATAGCACTGCATGAATGCACTATTTCAGACGATAAATGGTGGTTCAGAGCATGGTGAAACTCAGTCCCTCAATGTTGGAAACCATTTGTGCATCCACTTTTCATATAAGCTGGGTGCATGTGACCCAAGCATGAAATTGAATTGGTTGACAACCTGAGCTGTGAATAACTGACCATTTGGTTTGGACCCGTTCTGAACCGTCGCATTCATTGGTCCAACATTAAGGATGTTCGCTGCATTTTTTAAGCATCTTGGAACTGTGTGCATTGCGTATGAGTTGCATGTTGTGTCATTTTTGATTTTATTCGTTTATAGTCATGGACATTTTATATTCTCTGTGTTCATTGTTAACTGAGAGCTGAACCTTAGATACGTTGGTAACCACGCGTACTTACCATGTCCTAAGTATCGCCGTTAGAACGGTCATATCGTGGACCAACCTCGTACAGTCATCAAACGCGCGCATCCGCCGCTAGTGGAATGTTAACTTATTCATTGTATAATGTTCGGCTGAGGAATGTGCGGCTAACTTCAACGGGGTATTCTCACTCCTAAAGTAGGGACGAATTTTCTGTTGTCCCAAACAAGGCGATCGTAAATCATGAATAATCGATATGATATTAGAAAACATACTCAACATTTCTGTATATGCTGTAAGCATTCAATGCAAAGAGCCATCCATGCTCTGACAGAGGAGCTAGGTACATTACAGGTGTTCCATAGTACCATTTCTGTGGCAAAGGCATACCAATGAAGAATGCAAGGTACATACAAATATATACTTTTTAAAAATAGCTCCTGGCATATAACATGTCTTCATAATGCACATATGCCGGTGTATGAGCACTTCATCAAAGTGAGAGAGGACATGTGAGGGGTCAACTGTTGGTAGAGGCCGCCAGCCAAAGGTCACACCCAATATGCTCATAGCACATCTGTGGAAGATTGCCCCTCCTCCAATCTTCTCTCATGCTCATTGTCCACTTCTTTCAAGCTCATGTATTACGAGCCTGTTATACGATACTATATACTATAGCGTACACGCGGCAATACACGTATACTGCGTATAGAAACATATAAGCAAATGGAAATATAGTCAGCCACGTGCGGTTTGTGGTATACTAACAAATCGTTGAATTTCATTAATGTTGCTCTCGGTGAGCCGCAGACTATCGTAATTTGCATTAGGTTTAGATCCTACCCTCCCCCCCCCCCCCCCTTTGCATCTGGTTAGTTATTAAATTTTTTCCCACATCTAAGTTTGACAACGCGAAGCACAAAATGTTCAAACGATATAGTTCTCCTTGAGACAGCGGTCCACAGGTGCAAGCTTCACATGTGACCTGACAAAGATTAGAATATAATAACATTTGGTGTGAAATGGTTATACTTACCTCGATGGACTTTGTTGGTACCGCTAACGTGTTCTGACCAAATGCGTACAAGAAAAAAAAAAAACATTTTAGCGTTCCCCACGTGCTAACTTCATACGTGACCTGATAAAGTAGATATGGTATAACCATTTTACTTTGGCTCAAAGTAAAATGGTTATACCATAGAGAGGAATTTGAAGCGCATGACGCGAGCCATAGAGCCTATGCGCGAACTCCGTGATCACGAGAGTCACACCTTTTAATTGAGACAATCCAGGGAAAGTGTCCAGAACGTAGTTCTACCAGTTTGAGCTAGACGTCTTTTTCGAAGGTAAGGTGTTTTGACTTTACTAAAGCCGTTAGCGCGTACAGATTTACAGCGGTACATAGTTATCACAACTCGCGCGGGCTTATGTACTTTTCGAAAACTGCTAGTCTCCCGAAGGTTTATGATGCTTTATCTGTTTAGATAGGTGAATTTGCAAGGAGGTTTTTTTTTTTACTTTTGTTTTATCGTCATTGGATAGTACGAAAGTGCAAAAAAAGATATGCTTCGTGTATGTACCTTTATTCACGCAAATCCTAAGTGCTATTGTAATGTTAGTTATGAATCCTGGGAGAGGAGTGAATGCTCCAGGAGGGACTTCTTTTTGTTTAATAATGGTTGGTTTTTTAGTAACATTGTCGCAAACATGGCTTATTTTGTGATGGATTATTTGATGTGTTCGCGCGTAGTACATATAATGTAGCGACAGAATTCTGTTCAGATGCGGGCAGTCATGTGAGTCATGTGATAAGGTAAAAAAAATGGTGTCATAATTACATTCCATTTGTATATTAGTTCTGGTATGCATTTTAACGTTGCTACAAAAAGCGCCATGTCAAGCGCTGTATAAAAGCTGGGATACCCAGCGCTTTGCCATCATCAGAGGACTGCGATCACTAGCTTTGTGAAAGGCCGAGACGTGTTTTCATTTCTACCAACTGGCAGTGGGAAGTCTTTGTGCTTCGCAATCGTTCCCGAGATGTTCAAGCAACTAACATCGCTACACGTGATAGTCCTGGTGGTGAGCCCTTTGATTTCGCTGATGCAGGATCAAGTCAGGAGTGTGGTGGAAAGGGGTATTACTGCTGTGTACGCAGGCGAAGCATTACAGGAGGGTTCTCCTAATGATATGGAAGGTTAGCTTTGCATATGTATTAAAATGTATATGAAAGGCAAAATTTTAAGGCATTTTACTACTGGGAAGAGTCATTATTTGGCAAACGTGGGTACGAGATGAAATCGTGGTGTAATAACGTAGTCTTGCGGATATTGATAACATACTCATGCGCAAACACACGGATGATGATTACGACCGCAATCCTATCCCCGTGAGTAATCGCTGTGATGCATGCATGTATTAAATCGAATGGTACAATTTATTCAAAAACATATTACATAATGCAGAACACAACAGCAATACAAATATCATCAGAGTTGTTCTTTTAGTAGTGAAATTGGAATGACTCCCTTCAGAACTATATACTTAAGCTTTTAGGAGTGAAATCGCACATTCAACATGAATCCATTGACTAATCTACCTCATGCTTGCTGTTTGTATTGCCTTTTGTAAACAACTTGAGCACAATAAAGACCCACTGAGTCTTCTATAGTGAAGCCCCAATCAGCTGATATGATCTAACAGGTATCAGATGTTCTTCCCCCCATACATTGAAAGGAAGAGACAGTGCCCTGAGGAGTAATTCCAAATAAGTACTTCAATGGTATTGTGGTGTTAATAATTATTAACTCCATGTTTGTGACTGTGCTACAAGATCAGTTGGTCTCTGATAGATAGATATCTCTGTACAGTTAAGTATACAAATGCATCTGCCATAAAACATTATAAATGCTTGTGGCATAGTTCATTTCTAGAAGGCCAGTAAATAAGGAGGCTCAGTTGTTGAGCCATGATGAAAATCCATCCTTTAAAGACTGAGTCACCCCAAACTCAACTGCATGTGACTTTGGTATGTCACATGTTAATGCAGGATTGATACGTAGGAGCTATGGCTTGATTGGTTGCTGATATAGAGGCTAATAAAAGTCCTAGGCTGTTAGAAGTTTATGGTCTGTCAAACGCGGAGTACAGTAGTCCTACCTAGGATGCCTTATTTTTTCAGAAAAAATAAGGCATCATTTAAGGCTAATGTAAGTAATAAGACCGCTAAAGGCCGATTACTTTTTATTTTCAACCATATGGTGTACAACAGCTAGGGAAGCAGTTGCTACTTTTCCATATGCGTGCATGCATGCAGCCATAGTAGTGGTAATGAAGATGGCAATTGCAAACAAGAAGCATTATTCCAGAAGAGTTAACGTCAGTTTACTGAAAATGAATAAATGTGAGAAGCGCTTCTAGATGACAATGATGACGAGCAATGTTTGATACTGTGCTAAACACGTACAGAAAGCATTGCAGCCAGGCAAGTATTGATAAGTTTTCATCACCAAAGGGATGCGCACGGAGAAGAAAAAGGCAGCGATGGTAGGCATATGTTTTTGAAAATTTAAAGGTGTACTGTACATGATTCTTCAAGCGCCTTATAAACAATGTTCTTTCTAGCAGCCCACATAACTTACAAGACACAAACATTCAATATAGCTTCTGCATATGGCACAAGTAATGGTTACTGATATTATGCAGTTTTAACAGTCTGGAGATGGAAAAGTGCAAAAATGGAAGGTACAAGCATTGCAGTGACAACATAAGAATACCTGCATTCACAGCCAATGACACATATCAAGTTGTTGTCAAAAAAGCAGCCCTGGCATGGTGTGATAAATCTGAAGCAAAATCATGTAGTTAGATTATAAGTAATACGAGAATTCTAGATGCACCCTTACAAATGTGATGACAGACCATGGAACTTCGAAGGATTTTTGCTGAAATTGGTGGAATGCTAAAACTATCTCGCACGGTGATAGGAATCCATATCCCAGTAAGTATACAGATGCCATGATTTGAGCACTTCGTTTTATAGTCAGATGTTGAAAGTAGTTTGGGGGAAGAAAAAAATGCTCAGAACAAATGTAAAAAGTATATGGAATATGGTGATGGTCAAGTCATGAGTAAAGGTAGATGTGTCCATAAAAGTCATTTCATTTTTGTGATAAATCCTTTTACAGATCTATCAGGTGATGGTCAGGTCACAAAACTGGTGGATGCATAGTAGAAGTAGGTGTGTCTGTAAATGTACCTTAAAATCATTCTTTATGAAGGCCTATCTGGTGATGGTGATGTCACCAAAATAGGTGGACACATGAGTAGATGTAGGTGTGTGCATAAATGTCCCTTCTATTTACTTGATCATTCTTTTTGTAGATTGAGGTAGTGAGACCCTAAATACTGCACGCACACGTGGAAAAAATAACCTTTTCATTTTGGTAATCATTCCTTATGCAGAGCAAATTGGTGAGACCCTAAATAGTGTGCACTGAAGTGGATGTAAGTGTCCATAAATATCCCTTTTGCTTTTGTGATCATTCCTTTTGAGAGTTGATCTGGTAATAGTGATGATCAAGTCATGAGTAAAGGTAAGTAAGTCCATAAATGTCGTTTCATTTTTGTGATCACTCCCAATCAGGTGAGGTACACAGGCACAAGTGGAGGTAGGTGTCCATTTTTGCGATCATTCCTTATACAGATCAAACTGGCAAGACCCAAAATAGTGCACGCACAAGTGTAAATATATGGTCAATGCTGCTGGTGCTCGCAAGGAACCAATTCCGAGCCACGTGGATACGCAGACATGAACCATCTCTAGAGGTGAGCCTAGTGATATGGGACATCTCTAGAGGTGAGCCTAGTGACATGGGTCATCTCTAGATGTGAGCCGCTGGTGAAATAAAATATATACCGATTCCGAGCCACGTGGATACGCAGAGGTCAACCTACTCTCCAGACAATGAGTTTCCATCATTGCATTTTGACACACCAGGTACACAATGCAGCTCATTGCTAGTATGCTCTTGTACACATAGATTTGTGCATGACTCTTGCACAGCATGGGCTGGAAGCATTGTTGTAATATGGATTTTAACTCCATTGCTGCTCACTAGAAACTCCGCCATCAACATACTCTGAGGCTGGGTTCCCATCCCCCTTTTTGTGATCATTCCTTTTGAAAGCCAATCTGGCAATGATGATGTTCAGGTCATAAATAAAGGTAGGTGTGTCCAAAAATGTCGCTTTAATTTTTGTGATCGTCCCTTTTACAGGCCTATATCTGGTGATGGTGATGGTCAGGTCACCAAAATAGGTACACGCAAAAGTGTATAATGATTGGCATGGGATAGTTGTAAGTGTGTGAGCGTGTACATGGACGCATGTAATGGAATATGGGACATAAGGCATGGTACATCATTATGATACATTCTTCATTACTTAGGTTAGAAATACAAGAAGTTATTCAATCAATAAATATGGCTTGCAATCAATGCATATTTAAAATAGTTAATTTCACACCGATTCAGGATATTGCTGCAGTCCATTCAGAAATTGAAAATTTGCAACAGCTGGCCCTATCAAACATGTCTCTGTTCATAACGTAAATGAGTTTCAATTTCAATTACTTTCATTGTTTTACAGACCCCATTCTCAGGTCATCCATAATACCATTTAATTTACAGTGGCTGACAAAAAAGCTGCACGAGCATAATGTTGCCTTTGATGGATTCAATTATTTCAGAGAGGAAAACATGAAAGAGGAAGAGGAACAAAGGGAGCTCGAGAATAATTATCCCAGTTTCGAGTATGGAGGACAACAGAAGTAAACAACTTTGTAAAGCTTAGTACAGAAGTTAAATGGTAAAATCTACAGTGATATGAGAATTGTGACGTTTGAATTTAAAAAGTACTTAAACCATGCACTCAATGTAAATAATGGAAATAGAAAATTCCACAGTGAAATGGAAAGTGGATAATGCATGTTTTTCTAACGTATAAGCATATACTGGACCACATCAAAAAGTGACAGAAACTACAAGCAGAGTAGCATCTAAATGTGAGGGGAGCAGTCGCGCAGCTCGAACTTATCGATAACTGCAGTACCTTGAAGGTTAACGCCATACCGATATTCCCGCTGGCGGACGCAATGGTTGACATGATCAGCCTGCCATCTACACCAAAAGATTAACAGAAAAAAGTTATATGTTCAACGTTACATAGGGCAGTAATGTATACACAGCCATTACAATTAACTCCAGCACCATACATACGAATGAGTAAATATCTTTCAGCAGGAGTTCAAATTGAACATGACTATTTGGACAGAAGCTGTCACAGCCAATTGAAGTAGTCACATGTCTATCATTATTGGATGCATAAAAAATCCACTTAAAATAGCTGGAGACTATAGCATACGCAGAGTTGCTTTGTTGATAGTCAGAAATAGCTTCACAGCCAACAAGACATTGTGCTTCGAATCAGTGCCTTGAAACATATTGTGGCTTTACAATTCTCATCGGACGTTGTCTCATCGGACGTTGTATCACAATAATGTAGGAGGAAAATGAGGTGTCATTGTTTGATGGTTCATATACAACCATTTGGCAGCTTTCAAAGATTCAAACAACCCAAGAAAACGTGTTGATTGGATAGATAAATCATCAATTTTCATTACAATTTTACATTCACTGCTACAGGCCGACTTAGAAAAGCCACTGTTGAACATTTAAAAATCATACTGTCATAAACTCACAAGTAAATAATAGAATTCAGTGCAATTCACATGCCTTAATCTTTTTGTGTCATGGTTGCGGAGCACCAAAATACATAGATTCAAGCTTTTCAATTATACTTCTTCCAAATCAGAATAGTCCAGTTTAGATTAGATTGTGTTAATTGGTAAGTTATACTTTCAGTTTTCAGAGACAAAGTGAATAGGACAAGAAAACATTAGTGGCTAAAGCAAATCAAGTATCGTGACTGTAAAACTTTTTCTTAATTGTTGTAATTGTAGTTTCAAAATCCTCCTATCCTTGCCATGATAAGACTTGACAAGTTAGACCTGCTTTATTCTGGGAACACCTTGATAAGACTTGACACCTGCTTTAGTCTTGGCAAACCATACTATGTCTTGGTAAATTTCTGTTCCAATTTCCAATTACGACTTGATAAGACTTGCTGAAGCATGGATAATTCTTGCTAAGTCTTGGCACTCTGTCTCCTCCAGTTGCAATGGGATTTAACAAAAGTTCCTGTTTACTGCATCGCAATTAGCAAAAACTGTATTCGGGACAATTGTGAGCAATACTATATTATCACGGACTTCCATTTATAAAGGACGAATTGGTAATTCATCATGCCCGTACCCAAGGAGGGTGCGCAGGGTGCTGAAGCACCACCCCGGACTAGTAGGTCCACTTTGGCACACATGAATACATTTAATTAAAGGTTAAGTATTGTCAATTTCAATTTAACCATTAAATAATTTGCAGGCGAGTGCCCAATCTGACAGGCCAGGGAGCAATACACGCGGTACTCGTACTCAATGAATAAAGGTGTTGATAAGCTATTGGAAGACGCCCCATCCTCTGGAACATTCTCTATTGAGCACTTTTGCGGACTCTACTGTGTATGAAAATTGTTATAATGCAGGTGTAATTATGCACGTGTCAGTCTAATAATACTAGTGTTCATCCTGCCGTTGCTAATGTTAGTGGCCCTCGTCAGCTGCGCGTTATAAGGTTTTGGGCTTAGATATAAGGTTAGGGAATGCGTGTTAGAATCACTCCAGGCGTATTGTGCACAAGCACTGGCACCGCTAACCCTACTTTTTTCAATGGAGGACGACCAAATAGGGCAGCTGTTATCGGGATTCACGGAACTTCGGAAGGAAGTGCTGAAACAGCAGGCGGAGGCATACTGTTTCTTGGCCAGGAGAATGAGAGCAGGCGACAACCAGCACGTTTTTAAGAGAGCAGGAAACGAAGCGCAGTTCAAGTTTACAACGCGGTTGCTGGACCACATTCAGGGGGTCAAGAATGCATGAAAAGAAAGACGAGGGCTACGAGAAGAATACTCAGGAAATGGAGGCAGGTGAGACCCTTTTGATCAACAGACAAAAGATGATCAAGCTCGCCAATTGCTCGGAACTGGGATGGTCCGTTGTTGAAGAATACGAAGCAGATGAGCTTGCTGACAATTCCGAGGACGAGAAGAGAATAGCTAGAGCAGAAAAAGAAGCAGAGAGAAAGGCAGTTAAGAGGAAGAAAAAAATTGCAAATGGGCAGTCATTTGAAGAGCGACAGCCGAAGAGATCCGGACAGCACTCTACTCCAAGATTTGGTCCGTGCTTTGGTTGTGGCGAAGTCGGGTACATTCGGAAATTCTGCCCCAAGTTGGTATCCTTGTCTGAACCTGCCAAGGTCATTTGCTGTATGCATAGCATGTGCAATGCATGTGATGTGCACAATTGAGATACGTTTTGAATGTCCAGCATGGTGGGTTGCGCAGAGTGTGTTGCTGCGTGTTGCGTGAAGGTCGAAAGATATTCGATATGCGTAATTGAGCAAAAAATAAAAAATAAAAATTTTAAAAAGTTTGAATGTCATGCATGGTGGATTGTGCAGCGCGTGTTGCTGCTCTGCGTGTTGTCAATGTGTGAAAGTCGAAAGCAGGTGCGACTGCAGTTGGCGCCGTAGGCAACGTGGATGCCAACGTGCAGTGCAAGTGTTGCACTAAAGGAGCATACCTGCAGGCAGCGAGAATGCCAGGAAATGGAAGGTGAGATCGTTCTTACCCTTTCTTTGAAACTCTAGGTCTGGTGGCGTGCATAAAGGACGCTGCACCAATATAGACGGAACGGGAATAAATGCATGGCGGAGCATATTGCGTTGGGAGATACAATTTTCTGTTGTTTGAGGAACGAATTAGACAGAAAATATGCTCCCAGCAGAATATGGAGGCGTAGCCTACATGCATGTGTTGTGCAAGCAGCAGACATGTAAGCATGCAGATCGATAAAGAGGGTAAGGGGTGTATGTGAATGTGCAGCTGTAGATGTCAGGTGAGGGAGAGCACATGATCTGTACAATGAGTCGTCAGCTGTGTGTGTGCGCACTTGGGCTTAGATATAAGGTTAGGGAATGTGTGTTAGAATCACTCTAGGCGTATTGTGCACAGCCACCAGCACCGCTACCCCATTTTTTTCCCCCTATGAGCAAGGAGATGTACGTTTGAACGATGTGAGTTCACAGATGCGCCACTGAAGAGGCATGTGAACTGGAAAACTCTTATATGAAAGCATAAATAAATTATTATTTGAGCAGACCTGAACTCGGTTTTTCCCTTGTTGCACCACTAGTGATATCGTAATCCAGGTATCATCTACAATCACACCTAGCGGTCCTGAATCTAGTGTAGGCTTATCTACTGAGCCATGTTCAATGTCATCTGTTAGCACTAGCGGGTCATTCCATATTCAATTGAGCCACCCTAATAACATCACTGTCTAGTATTGAAGTACCATTTCTTATTTACATTGTCCCCATGGAAATGCACCAAATTGCTATACATTTGTATATCCCATGTTGTATGGTTTTAAAAGTACAAGCTTATTAATTTTTAATCATTTTCTCTAACTTAGTCATTTTAGAAAGATATAACTTTAACTAGGTCTGAGGTATATGGATACATTTTGCACAAACGAGTACTTGCTATGGAGTTGAACCTGTACCCTATGAATTTCATAACATGATATTATTGGGCTTCATGTTTGGCACAATTTAATGACTAAAGTAGTAATTGCTAAAAATATTAAATTTCAAAGCAAACCAAACTTTTACCATAGGTAGTTACTATCACTCCTCACATATTGTACTGATCACCTTTAAGGGTGAAGTATGTCCTGGGCTGGGACATCCCTTCAAATGACAGGCAGCCATGTTTTATCCTGTGTTTTGTTTAAACACTGTCATAACACATAACAGTACTGTCATAACTTTGCAACTGCTATCAAAACCACCAATTTACACGCAACATTTAATAAGCGCCAAGCTTCTTTTGGTCACCAATTCAATACACGCAGCGCACCCTTTTTGTTACAGGGAGGAATACAAAGCGCCGCCCTTTGTTACATTATTGATGGCGTGTCGCCCAGCTCAGTATATACCTGTAAAGCGCTGCGCGCCTTTTGTTACATAGGAGAAATTCAAAGCGATGCGTATTACCTTTTATCGTTATCGGACTTATCCAGCTCAGTACATACCTTTTAAAGCGCTGCGCACCCTTTGTTAAATACAAAGCGCTGTGTGGCTCACCCTTTGTTACATTATAGGAAGCATGTCGTTGTCCAGCTCAGTATATATAGACTGATACATAGCCTAGTTTTCATCGTGTCTCCTAGCTGAAGATGTCACTGCCAGCTGAAAGGGTGTGCTGTGATCCGCTGAAATGTCATAAAAAGCCGAACCGAAAAGGTCTAAGGACTGTGCCACATGCTATCATTGCTGCACATCCATCACTTCATCTTACTCGCCGTCACTTCATTTGTACCATGTGCCGCAAAGAAATGAAGTTGCAGCTTGCCGTTTCAACATCTCCAGATGATACTGCTGACACGTTTCCTGCTGATTTAGGCAACAGTGAACTGGAAAGTGGAGCTACTGCTAACATATCTCCTGCTTCTGATATCAGTGATGTAGAAAACAGTGGACAGGAAGATGCATCTTCTGATAGTAGTCAATCTCTCTCCTTGTCCGAGCAGTTTAAGGCAAAAAGGAGTAGATGTGAAAGTGAGGCAGTGCAGAGTGGTACATCTGCAGTATCAATGAATGATGGGGAGGAGATGATCCAACAGCTTGTGGAGAAATTTCATTCCACAACAGTAAGAAGCGAAAGGCTGACTGTCCTAACAGCTGTACCTAAGAGCTGGTCTGTTCGTAAAACAGCAAAGGTGTTTAATGCTTCTCGTTATCTGGCTGGGCAGGCTAAAAGGTTGGTAGCTGAAAAAGGTGTCTTGTCAAGCCCTAATTCTTCACATGATCATGGTGTTAATGTAGCTTTTGAAGAAGTGAAGAAGTTCTATCTATCTGATGACATCAGCCGGGTAATGCCTGGCATGAAGAACTTTGTTTCTGTTAGGGGAGCTGATGGGAAAAGGGTACACCAGCCAAAGAGACTGCTCATGTGCAATCTCAGAGAAGCCTATCGTGAATTCAAAGAACGCAACCCAGGATTGAAAGTTGGTTTCTCTAAATTTGCTCAGTTGCGGCCTGCAGAATGTGTTATAGCTGGAGCAAGTGGCACACACTCAGTCTGTGTGTGTAAGATCCACCAGAATGTTAAACTAATGATGGTTGGTAGCAGGTTGGAGCATATAACAGGTGGTGAAATAAAACACTACCGCCATTGTCTAGCTAAAATGCAGTGTTTCCCACCTTCTTTAGAGTGCTTTCTAGGTAAATGTACCGTGTGCCCTGGTGTTGAAATACTCTGTGCTGAGCTTCAAGCTATAATGGATGAGTGTGAGATAGATTCAGTAGAGTATAGGCAGTGGACTAATACAGACCGATCGTCGCTGGAAACCAAGGTGCAGACAGTAGACGAGTTCCTGGACAGTTTCAGTTGCATGCTTGAGAAGCTCTTAGTTCATGACCTCATAGCAAAGATGCAGGCTGATTTCATGCGAGAAAAAAAGGAAAGTCTTGGACCTGGGGAGTTCTTGGTGGTGGCTGACTTTTCAGAAAACTTCAGCTTTGTAGTCCAGGATGAAATACAATCCTTCCATTGGAGTAACAATTCAGCAACCATTCATCCTTTCGTATGTTACTATAGAGACAACGGTGAGCTGAGAAGTGTCTGTTACATTGTCATATCCTCATGTATACAGCATGATGTGAATGCAGTACACCTTTTCCAGAGAAAGCTTATCAATTTCCTGACCCAGGTGTGTTGTGGTGGCCAGCTACCTAAAAAGATCTGGTATATGTCTGATGGGTGTGCAGCCCAATACAAAAATTGCAAAAACTTCCTCAACCTGTGCCATCATTTTGCTGACTTTGGAGTTTACGCAGAGTGGCATTTTTTTGCTACATCGCACGGAAAGTCAGCAGGTGATGGTGCTGGAGGAACAGTTAAAAGAGTTGCAACTAAGGCTTGTTTGCAGCATCCCTATGACAACCACATCCTAACAGCACTTCAGCTGTACGAATTTGCAGTTGGCCACATCCAGGGTATGCACTTTGGGTTTGCAACTGTGCAAGAGCATGATGAAGAAGCCAAGATGCTTGAGGAAAGGCATAAAATGAGCCGAACAGTGCCAGGTACACAGAGCCTACACAGTTTTATACCCTTATCTGCTTGCATGGTGGAGGTTAGGCAATTCTCCAAAAGCGCAATTTGCAGAGCCGAACGGGTTGTGCACAGAGAGGGTATTAATTGTGCTCCATGCACTGCCATTGGCATTGGTGGATATGTGACAGTTGTGTACAACGAAGCATGTTGGCTTGGCTGTGTGCTCAGTGTTGTGGAGTCAGAATGTGTTGTCACAGTGAAGTTCCTGCATCCACAATTACCATCTAGCTCATTTGTGTTTCCGGATCACGAAGATATCATGGACATAGATCCCTCAGACATCCTTACCCATGTGAATCCAATAACAACCACAGGAAGAACCTATACTCTAAGCAAAACAGAGATGCAAGAAGCCAACTGTGCTTTAGCTGCTAGGCAATAGATACTTGTAGTGCAGGTTATGCAGGTGTAAATTGTTTTGTTGACAGAGTAGATAAGTAGTCCATCAACTGTGTAAACTGCACTAAGTAAACACACTTAGGAAGGGAGGATAAAACATGGCTGCCTGTCCTTTGAAGGGATGTCCCAGCCCAGGACATACTTCACCCTTAAAGGTGATCAGTACAATATGTGAGGAGTGATAGTAACTACCTATGGTAAAAGTTTGGTTTGCTTTGAAATTTAATATTTTTAGCAATTACTACTTTAGTCATTAAATTGTGCCAAACATGAAGCCCAATAATATCATGTTATGAAATTCATAGGGTACAGGTTCAACTCCATAGCAAGTACTCTTTTGTGCAAAATGTATCCATATACCTCAGACCTAGTTAAAGTTATATCTTTCTAAAATGACTAAATTAGAGAAAATGATTAAAAATTAATAAGCTTGTACTTTTAAAACCATACAACATGGGATATACAAATGTATAGCAATTTGGTGCATTTCCATGGGGACAATGTAAATAAGAAATGGTACTTCAATACTAGACAGTGATGTTATTAGGGTGGCTCAATTGAATATGGAATGACCCTAGCATAATGTTCGATCCACAACTTTACCAGCCTCCTATTATGTCAATCGGACAGTTTTCACCCCGACATTGGAAAGATATATGCTGACTCTAAGCTGAGTTCTCTCAATTTTTGCAGTACCATTCAATCCTTATCAGCTTCTGAAAAGTATGCTTTGCTTAAAAAGCATGATAAACCTTCTGAGCATCATTAACAGTAGGAGACACGAAATAGGTTACGTTCGTTTACATAAAACGATCGTTGCGCGGTGTTGACTACAGCCTGTTATACGAAGTACAAATTGCGTCTGTAAGGTGTGTTGATGGGTGTTGATTGCGTACATGCATTACATCGTTTGCACTACCTGGCTGCACGCTACCGTTGCGTTTGTGCGCCGCGTTCGTCGTGAGTCGCTTTAGCTGTCGCGATGCGTTCTGAAGTCTTCAGAAAAAGAAAGTAAGTCTCTCCAAATCGAACGGAAACCAATCTAACAACGTTGTGATGGTTTATTTCCTCTTGCGCTTGATTCCAGAAGCTACATAAGCGTAGATACGATGCGCACGATAGTACAGACGTAAACGGATTCACACACGATAATTGATACCGTACCTGCGCTCGATCGTGTTAACTCCGTGTATACCAGCGTAGTTCGAAACTATACAATTGTACATATGGCGTGCTAACAATACGGAACGTAACCTTTTTCGTGTCCCATACTGTATTTCCTTGTACTATGTTTGGGAATTACAATTGACAATTTCAGTTCAAATGGTTTGATATGTACCCTTGGATTGTGTATAGCACTGTAGTTGAGGGTGTCTTTTGTATTTTTTGCGCACTCTTTTGCGTTAACCGTGATGGTATGGCCAGCCTTGTGAATAAACCCTTTTGCTCATGGAATAAATTTCATGAGAAGTGTAAAAATCATGGCAGCTCTAAAATACATCATCAATCAATGCTTGCAGCTGAAACATTTGTGAACAGTATAGAGCATCCGGAAACTGGGCTTATGGGTACAATGGATGCTAAGCGCATAGCTAATATAGGGTGATTCTGAAGTTTATAATTGAAGCTACTCTGTTTTGCGCTAAACAATGTATAGCATTAAGAGGGGATTGTGAAGATCTGGAATCTAGCAAAAATCCTGGTAATTTTCTTAGTATTTTAAAGCTCATGGCAAATCACAATGATGTTCTACATACTCATTTATACTCACCTGCAATGAAAAATGCTACCTACATATCTCCTAGAACACAGAATGAATTGCTTAATATAATGGGAAGGCATATTGTGTTGTTTGGAATTGTACAAGAGATCAAAACAGCTAAATTTTACAGTATTTTAGCAGAGGAAGTTACTTCACATAAACGGAGCTGTAAGCATTTTTTTGTGGTTCTTTTTGTAATTTGCAACAATCTTGATACAGCTTATCCAAATGAAGATTGATAACAATCCGTATGCGATACGATTTCGTGAGGATAACAGCGGCTCCATGACCAGCAGTCCCCATTCTCCAGTTCCTCTACTATTCCCGCCATGCTTTTGGTCTCGGTCCTCCTCCCCAAATAATACAGAGCATTTGGCACTTTGTACTCGTTTTGTTGATGCCAAGGGTGATATCAGGGTTGAGATTATGACATTTTTGTCACTTGAAGGATAATGATTTGAATGTTGAGAATATCCGTGGTCAGGGATATGATGGCATCAGCAATATGACTTCCGAGCGTGTAGGTGTTCAAGCACAAATAAAAGAATTGTTTCCACTTGCAACATATATTCATTGTAGTTCCCATCAGTTAAATAAATCTAGTTATAACTCATTCATGTATCTTAGCAGAAGTTCGTGTATGATGACTGCAAGTGCAAGGACTGGGTCTGCAACGTTTGTGGCAAAATGGGTCACATCGCTCGAGTGTGCAGGAATAAGGGCAGATCTACCGTCTAGAGCAAGAAAGGTAGAAACAAGAGAGGCAATAGTCAAACAGGCGGTGACAACCACGGAACAGAAAACTCATCGGAGGAAGTGTATACTCTTCCATCTCAAGGAGAAGGGACACCCAAACATAATGGTTACGTTGGACCTGAAAAATTCCAGCCTACGTATGGAGGGAGATTGACACTGGTGCGGCAGTCTCTATAATCAGCGAGACCACGGTTGTGGCCGAAGAATGTCAGACCTCCGCTTCTCCAGTCTACGGTGTTGCTTCGAACCTACACTGGGGAGGTGTTGTCGGTGAAAGAGCAGGTTATGGTCAACGTCACGTACCAGAGTCAGGTACAACAACTGAGATTGCTTGTGGTTCGTGGTAACGATCCATCGCTGTTGGGTAGAGACTGGTTGTCAGCTTTGAACATCAACTTGCAAGAATTGTCTGTTCTGCACACGGGAGGCATCAAGAACCTTCAAGGCATCTTGAACAGCCATGCGGAACTTTTCAAGGACAAGCTTGGACTGGTCAAGGCTACCAAGGTGAAGCTCTTTGTCGATGACTCTTGCAAACCTGCTTTCTTCAAGGCATAAACAGTACCGTATGCCTTGCAGAAAAAGGTGGAGGCTGAGTTGGACAGGCTGGAGAAAGATAGTGTTGTAGAAAAGGTCCAGTTCTCGGCGTGGGCGGCCCCAGTAGTGCCAATCCTCAAGCGCGATGGCAGTCTGCGCATCTGTGTGGACTATAAGCTCACTGTCAACAAAGCAGCCATAGTGGACAAGTATCCTCTTCCTCAAATTGAAGACGTTAGGGAACGCTCAGGTGTACCCAACAGTTTGTAATTTCCCCTAACAAGTTTGTGTAGTACAGATGAATATTCGTTATTTTCCGCTTAAGGGAAGTGTGAAATTCCGCATAACTGGGGTGCCACTGTACTTGGACCACTTATGATCTGTTCTTATCTGATTACCAGCTGAAAGCATCCAGCCAGTTATGTTGGACAAAAATTATTTTAAGTGACTAGGCAGTGCTGTTATGACATATAGGGGCTATTAAACAGATACAAGAGGCATCCAGGTACAGCGCCGTCCACCCACAAGGTACTTGTGCTCATAAACACTCGCATAGAAACTAAAAAATACCAGCCATGTACTAAATGGAATAAAATGCATAATAGAACGAAGGACTTTATTCGCTCCATACAAAAGATTACAACGGCATCTATACATTTCCAAGGTTGAAGAAATTCCCTACCACTTATACGTAGTTAGGTTGGTGACAAACGTAAGCTTCATTCGACAAAATCATAACACTAGCGTACGGTTTTGTGTTTTTGTTTAGGGAGAAAATGTTTTGATGAAGGGTAAATGGTTTTGCACCTACCCCCTGCTTATAATTAGATGTAGCATGGGAAAGCATATATGGCATTAAAAGGGAATATTGTCTAAGGTTAAAGTAGGTCTAGCCACCTGCCTGTCGGCAACTCCCCCTTTTAAACATACTATCCCAAATTAGATTGTTCCATTGTCTGGTTCCAGGTATTGTATTGCTATATATAATGGTGTTCTTGGGGAAAGCAACCATTCAGTCTCATAGCCAGCTATTGACGACATGAACGTCTGCTGATTTCTGAATGTCCACACAGAAGGAAATCATTTCGCGCCTCACTTGTGAGTTCCTATGCCTTTGGCTATGTAATGCTCACCTATCAACCACGGGCAAGCAAGCATCAGACCCTCCCCCTATAGTTGCACACAGGGCGCGGTCGCGGCGGCATGTGTCACGGTCTTGCAGCTGACAGATAATCCATAAATCCAGTCGCAGCCGTTAGATATATCTGGGAACTGCAGAGTCCTTCATTGAAATGCTGCAGGTAAACTATGGTTGCTATTCTTCCTCTGCATGAGGAGATGAACATGGATGATGCCACAAAGGACTACAGCACTTGATTTGTCTGTACAGTTTGCTATTCCTCCTTAAAAAGTGTTAAAGAAGAAATATGCTGAGCTCGAGAACGATCTAGTCACAAAGTTGACAAAGCAACATCGTCGATGAGATCCAAGGATGCACTGTGGACCCCAGAGAGCAGAGGGTTGAAGCGACAGCGGCTTGTGGACAGTTAATGTAAAGATTGGCCTATACATGCAGCTTCTATGTAGATGAATAGCCCTAGAACAATTTCTATATAGGTTGTCGTCACACACGCCAATTATGAGAAGCACCACACCTTGATGCTGTCCAGAAGGAACATGATGAAGTCTTTGGGACGTAAATCTCACTCCATTTGTGCTCTGTATGCAACGGAAAATGATGCCATCAACAAACAGCTTATACTGAAGAACCAAAGAATACTTCTAGCTGAAATGAAAGTGCTACTTTCTGAGCCTCCATTGGTGAACAATGATGTTACCATGGCTAGCTAAGCAGGGATGGACTAACTTCAATGCTGTGCTTCGGGCAAAAAGTTCCTTACTGGAAACTGCAGCAACCTTTGCTTCCTGGGGGTTAGATGGGCAGTCTAGTTACATTGTGGAAGAGGGAGTTGAGGCTAAAAGGAACATAGCTCTTTCCGTTCAAGGAGTGTTTTTGCCATTGTTAAGGGGAGCAGCCTTATACGGGGTCGTTCGTGCAGCTGCTCACCCGTGTAGGTCAAAGTGTCTGTACTATTTTTCTGTCTTTGGGTGTTGTTGAATTTTTCTTGATGGTGTGTCATATGTATAATCAGTCTATTTTCGGTCTTCCCTATGTATTGTTTGTTGCATACCATGCAAGTGATGACATAAATGACAGCTGGATGTACAAGTCAGTCTAGCGGTAATGGGTTGTCTCTCTGACGGTTACATTTCTCTCTTGTAAGTTCAGACACGTGAGGCACAGGGGATTGCTGCACAGGGGATTTTATAGGGTCGGATGATTAATTCTGACGTCGCCTCTTAGTGCAGATTGGTATCATTTAACGAAGGTTGGGTAGGATTCGAAAGCACATGACTACTCTCTTGTCCCCAAAGACTTATCCCGTGATGGGGTTAAGTCATGACCAGTATTGCTTTCAGCTGTGCAAGGAAAGAGGTTTGTTCCTTAGCAATAAATTTTTAGCTTAAGAAGCCAATGCTGCAATGTCTCTACAAACACATCAGTAGGTTCAGTGATAGTAATGAGAGTTGAGTGGTCTACAGATTTGTATGTTAATTCATTTGTACCGTGCTCGTCAAATGCACTTAGTAGTGTCTTCCTTAAATTTGACACCTGGCAGAAGTAGCACTCATCATTGTTCTCTTCAGAACAGTAGCTGCAGCTATTTAGAGAATTCTCACTACACAGCAAGCAGCTACCTAAATGACAATCAGGGAGAGCAGGGTTGCACAGCACACTGGAAAGTAGATCAATGTATGTGAAATTGCCATACTGGATCCTGAACACTTCCAGGGTTTGAATCATCGATCCTTCAATAATCAATTTTACATTTGGTGAAGCATGCAAACACATACATCATGTCTATCGCTACCACCAGCCAGCACCACATTTTTGGGTCTCAGCTCCTTGAATTTAGACAGGCCAACTTTTATCCCTATATTTTCATCTTTGAACTGTCTGAAGGCGTCATTCGAATTGAAGAGCAACAGTCTCTTCTGAACATACATTCTGGTTCCACTGATGATCATAGATAGACACATAGTCCTTTTTTCCAGGCATCATGCAGCTAACACTGTCCTGTTGGTAAAATTGCACTACCAGTTGCTTTATTGCCTCAGGTAATGCTTTACCTTGTCTAGGGTTTCGTGTTGCCATGACTCCATCAGATTCCACTAATCTTTTGGATACCTGGGCCATATGGTAGCTTGCATCAAACTCTGCCTCTATTCTCCTTGTGGTCCAGGATTGTGGCAAGATTGTGAGTACAGTAGTGGATCGTCTATAAGGCTGTTAACCTAAAGGAAGGTGAAGCAGTTGTACAAGGAGACTTTTCAGAGAACTATACTTTTATCATCCAAGATGCTGTGCAGGGGTTCCATTGGAACAATGATCAAGCTACTGTTCATCCATTTGTTGTGTACTACAATGGGCAGTCCAAGAGATGTGATCCTCTGCCAGGTATTCATTCTTTAAGCTATGTAGTTATCTCTTACTCATGATTCAGTTGCAGTACACAGTTTCACAAAGAAATTGCTTGGATTTCTGAGTGGGAGTCTGAATTTAAAGAAGGTGTACTATTTTACAGATGGAGCTGCCGCTCAATACAAGAACAAGAAAAACTTTGTTAACTTAGCCTTTCATGCGAAAGATTTTATGATTGAAGCAGAGTGGCATATTTGTGCGACAGCCCATGGCAAAGGACCTTGTGATGGAATCGGGGGAACACTTAAGCGCCAGGCAGCAAGAGCTAGGCCTTATGATGGTCAAATCCAGACGCCTAAGCAGCTGTATGAATGGGCCAAAGAAGCAATCCTATCAACAGCATTTGAATATGTTGATAAGACTGAAGTTCTATCAGAGCAGGACCTTCTTCGTGAACGGCTGGAATCATCAGTCACCATCGAAGGAACACATTCCTATCATGCATATTACCCACTGGATGGTAGCACAATGAAACTACAGGTAAAAGAATACTCCAACTCCCTGTTAAGTGAGATTTTAAAAGTTTCAGGCCATCGGGACCCATCCTTATACAATCGCCAAACAGTGGCTCATATGCAATTTGCATATATGGTGATGCTTGGTTGTTAGGTCTAATTTTGTGACAGAAAAGAAACTAAGATGAAGTTTCTACATTGGGCAGGGCCCTCACCTTCATTTTCATTCCCAATAAAAGACGATACTTTAATTATGAGCTCAACAGATATTGTGATGAAGGCTAACCCTAACACATCCACTGGTCGAGTTTACCACTTGTCATGTGCAGAAGCTGCAAAAGCATCACACTTACTTAGGTTAAAGTGTTGTTAGGTTTGCCCTTATTCATTGTGTATTATTATAACTATTATAGTTGTTTAGCCACTATACACACAAACATGTAGACACAAACACACATAGACACACAAGCACACATACAATGATCAAGGGTGATGTGAATATAAATTATTTGATTTAATCTTCTTACACTTAAAAAACGAACACTGTTACTCGAGAAAAGGAAAATGGCGACTATGGAACTAAGACAAAAGAAACCTGAGAACAACCCACACACACCACTGAACAGGATGGGAACGAAGTCTCAAGATACTACTTTAAAAATGAAAAAGGTAAATGCCGCTACTAATACACTATCAACACACGCGCATGATGTCTCTGTGCAAGCGTGTATTAAACCAAACCAGAAAGATGCCTGTATAGAAGCATGTACCTACCAATGGAAATTGTCTACAGATAAACATATCCAAACAAGTGTGACTTACGCAAAAAATGCAGACATGCAAACGCAAACAGACGAGCCTAATAATACTCGAGAATTAGGCATGCAAACAATGTGTACTAACATGAATGTGGTAGAAGCAGCTATGCAAACAAGGTGTACTAGCATGAATGTGGTAGAAGCAGCTATGCAAACAAGGTGTACTAGCATGAATGTGGTAGAAGCAGCTATGCAAACAAGGTGTACTAGCATGAATGTGGTAGAAGCAGCTATGCAAACAAGGT
Source organism: Eunapius fragilis (assembly GCA_963681505.1). Lineage (NCBI taxonomy): Eukaryota > Metazoa > Porifera > Demospongiae > Spongillida > Spongillidae > Eunapius > Eunapius fragilis. The sequence continues at coordinate 20,078,246 of OY811971.1, forward strand.
GTACTAGCATGAATGTGGTAGAAGCAGCTATGCAAACAAGGTGTACTAGCATGAATGTGGTAGAAGCAGCTATGCAAACAAGGTGTACTAGCATGAATGTGGTAGAAGCAGCTACACAAACAGAGCCTACAAACAGCAAGACACAAAACACACACACCCAAACAGACAAAGACCTTTGCAAAAGGAAACAGCTTTAATCGCCGATGTACAACCAACAACCACACAAGAAAGGCCGAATAAAATTTCAGAATGTATCAAAAACAACAATATTGAAGAACTTTTCAAACAGTATGGTAAAACTAGGAAATATTTTGAACAAGCATTGCATCATAAAATATTCAATGAACTTTGTATAGATCATAGTACATGTCCTAAAGGTTTACAAAGAGAGGTTCCGTGTGTGACAATAGGGGCTGATGATGACTTAAAAAAAGAATGGAACAAAATATTACAACAATGTTCTCTACAACTCCAACGTGCCAATACCACACACTTAAACAAATTAATTAACAGAGTGACAAAACAACCTGAAAGCATAGAAAAACACTTGGATACCCAAAAAGAATATAAACAAGAGTGGCAAAGGACACAAGATAAAATAGAAAATGAACTTAAACAAACACATTGGGATCTAAAGAAGCAAAGAGAGAAAAAAATAAAACATTTAGTCACTATAACAAAAACAAACAGAAAACAAATCTAATACAAATAAAGATGTAAAAAAAGGACAAAAGAACACTTCGAACACAAAAAATATAACCCCTAAAAACTACCAACAACACCCTCCATTGCATCAACCACCACCACCCCCAAACTTCCAATCACATCCTTTATAATACCATCCACCCCCTTCAAATTTTCAACCCCCCCCCCCCAAACTTCCAATTACACCCTTTATCATACCATCCACCCCCTCCAAATTTCCAACCACACTTCCCACCACACCATCCACCCCCTCAAAATTCCCAGCCACACCATTTACCGTTCCAGCCACCCCCCCCCCCAAATGTACAACCATACCATCCACCACACCATTTATCCCCTCCAAATTACCAACAACACCTTCCACCATACCATCCACCCCCTCCAAACTTTCAACCACCATACCACCCACCCCCCCTAAATATTCAACCACCATACCAACCACCCTTCCCAAATTTCCAACCACATCCCCCACCACACTATTTACCCACTCCAAATTTTCAATTACATCCTCTTCCATATTGGTTTCCCCCTCCAAATTTCCTACCACATCCTCTACCACACCATTTACCCCCCCCCCCCCCCCAAATGGCCAACCACATCCTCCTCCATACTGTCCACCCCCTCCAAAGTCACAACCACAGCCTCCACCTTCTAAAATCCACCCTCAAACACTACCGCCAGACCCCAACCCTTTTCATTAGGCCTCTACATCCATAATAATAAAAAAATGGGTGTAGAGGGTGTATTCAGTGGATACTTGTATCCACTAAACAAAGATTCCCAAATGAACATGACACACTTAAAATAGTGCTCGAAAACAGTTTATTAATAGTTATTTATAAAAACACGCAACAATTAAGATCACATGGCACACTATGATTTGGCATACTGTACTCCCCCAAATATCAATTACACTAGGATTTATAACAAGAAACGCCCCCTGTATTTACACAGTGCAGCCAAAAAGGCCAAATGTTTAACAAGGGCTAGTATGAAAGTGCTAAGTGCTGGACCCTCCCAAATTTGCATTTAACCTCTTATTAATCAGAAGTGCAAGTCAATTAATTTTGGAAAAGATTGTGCAATGTCATGTAAAATTTGATTGTCCTGATGTGGCTATACTCTATGTAGAAATAGATCCTGAGCTGGCTTTCCATTAATTGCCCTTCACTTTTACCCATCCATGTTGCGACTTCGCTGGCTGCGTGGACTCATCTCCTGCCATAGGTTGACTACCCCCACCATCATGATAAGCCTGCTACTCTGTGATTTCCATCATTTAAGCTCACCTCAGTGTATTGCTAGAAACATATAATAGATGGGATGCAAATAGAGGAGATGCAAATAGATGGGGAGAAGAGAACAGATGGGGCCCTGTTAGAAGAAACGTAGCTTGGAGTCAAAAATGGTTGAGCCATTTTTAGAACCCCTCTACGCTTTTCATAAAAGTATTTTAAAGAGAGGCGTAGAGGGTAATGGTGTTGGATGCTTGTCATCCAACTACTTTCGAGAGGCTCATGGCTCTAGACCTGCCCACCACCTATCCAAACCCCTAACACTATACACAGCATGGATGCCCAGGCCACAATATGCCTGTTTTATGACACCAATTATGATGATCTGGGGTGAGTGTTACCACATGTTGCTGAGTCATTTGAGCAAAGGCATGATAGAGAAATTAATAATCGGTCAAATGACCAATCACAGACAATATTGTACGGCCATTTTACCAAATTGATTTGAATTTGGCCGTGGGCTGGTCATTACTGGTGCGTTTTGTATGTGTGTGTGTGGGCCTGTGTGTGGTTCTTGTACTAAGCTTACATGTATGGGTTGGAAGCCTTGCATGTTTGGCAGTGAATATCATCACTATCCTATTACTATAGTACCGGCTCGATGATAGAGACATTTCGCAGCTTGCTCATAGAGAAAATAAAGCGTATGCATTGGGACTAAGCCAACTATTAGTTTTCATAGCAGTTGCTATGAACACTGATGAATTCTTTAGTTACCAATGTATACGCTTTATTTTCTCTATGATCGAGCTGCGAATTTTCTCTATGATCAAGCCGATCCTGTACCCTACAATGGCTGGACTGGGCCTCTGTAAAGTTTGTATTGGATTGAGTGGTAACAGTATTCACATCCAACTGCCCATGAGGTCCTACCAATACACTGTACACACACACACAACACATACAAAACACATACATACATACACACTCTATATATCTGAGGGCCCTAGCTGATGCCTCTGTAGCTTAGCAACAAGTGGAAAATTGGAGTCATTGAGCAGGTTCATGTTTGACATGCCAGTAGGGTCATCATGACATGTGTGTGTGTGTGTGTGTGTGTGTGTGTGTGTGTGTGTACATGTTTGTGTATGAAGTACACATGGTAACACCTCGGGTGGAAATATTGACATAGATTTGCGTACCAGTCCGTCGAAATACAACATTTCACGTAGATGTATAATCTGGGGACCAGTACGTGCTTCCTAGCCGTCATCATAACGCATAATCAGTCCGCGTAAAATATTTGAATTTGAATACGATGCAGAGAAAGCAATACCTCTCCGCAGAAAGGACGGTTCCTAGACGCTTGACCTGCATCAAATAGCTTGCATGCACAAGTTAAGTGCCTTGTGGACTTGTAAGTCTTATAGTCAATGTCCAATATATTCCTTAATTCACTACTTACCCGATTAGCAGCAACACATGCGTTGGTATCAATAGACTCTGACAACAGCACTAGTGTCATTCCGTTAACGAAGTGTAGAGTTCCTGCTGACCAGGAAGGCACTGGCAGAGATCTGAAGAGCGGTTATCGTTGTATCTTAGAGTGGGCAGACAAGAAAACATACGCTGCGCAAATTGACGCTGTCGGTATGTCTAGGTGCATTAATTTATTCCTACACATATGAAGTACAGCTCATATCTGCATGTTTTAAAGGAAGCCGTAAGGCGATGAATGATCTGCTGCATGCAATGGAGGACAGTGAAGAGGAACAAGGTTTTTTGTGCACATATTAGTTTCATTGTACTAAAATAATATCAGTGTTGTCAGAGTCAGAATCAGAAACTTACGATACAGGCCCATTAATGAGTGCTTTACATGCCGACAGTATACATGGTTTATTTGTCACAACTTGCATGCAAATCATACAGAGCTTTTAATGCTTTCCCTGGGATGTTCCAGTGTACTGAGTAATGTGTGGCTTAGGGTAACGCATAGAGATTATTGCCTATATGATATACATGTTTTTTTTTGGTAACAATTTTCTACACAAATGTATTTAATAGTAGTTCACACAGATCTCACTCAACATGTTTACCACCACTGCCTTTTTAGGGGGAACTGAACAGCAGCTGGGATGTGGTCTGGTGAGATGTTTAGATAATAAGCTACCCACCAGACAGCATAAGCCCACCTTTAGATAAACATCAAAATCAAAGGTATATACATTATAGTGGCTAAACATACAATCCCTCCCCAGCACACAGCCATGAAACCACAAGGGTCCACATCAGCCACTGCAGTTCATATAGTCATCCACCTCACCTTTCCCACATTCGTACTTATACACTCGCTGTATGTGCTGCATGGCAAACGAGTTTGCAAGGGTCAACGCACAGCTAATGGAGAGCTTGACGGAGGTAAACCTATAACGGTACTATATTTTGTTCTCACAGTGTAATATGAATCATTAGCTTAGGGAAACAACAATATGCCCTTGTAGAGAGTCTATGAGCAAAATGCAAGGTAGTAAGTTACAGTATCTCAGTGAATAAAAATGTTACTACTTAATAGGAAAGTCTGCAATCGCAACCCTATCGACAACCATGGCTGCAGACTGTAAACAAAGGTCCAGCTATATGAGAAAGGTACATGAATGCTGCAATATTGTAACGCAAATTTATATGGATACTCTATATAGGTTACACGAAAACACGAATAGAACACTTGCTCAACACAGCTCATCTGTTGTAACGTGAGTAAATCCACTTCTCCATCACTTTTCAAACTAAAAGGTTTTTATACACTTATGAAATTGCAGCAAAACCAAGGCCTTGCAAGACAAGCACATCCACAAATATACCAAGCGGAAGTGACACCAGCTATGAGTATGTGTGCCAGTATAGGACAACATTAATTTTTTTTTATTTTCACAGATATGATGCAAACTGTGGTGTGTGAGGACACTGATGGTTAGTATATATATTATAACATGCAGTGGGGCACCCAGGTCACAAAAGTCCGAACGTGTACTTTGAGTGTTTGCTTACATAGATGTATAAAACTTCGTTTCATGTTTTGGTGAATGGGAACAATAGCAAGGTGCTAATTCACACCTACAGCCTGGGAAAATCTCCACACTTCCATTCAAATTTTACTAGCTTAGGAGACACCCTCCAGTGCATCCAGGGAGGCCACACTCAAGGGAGCTACATGTACACTCAAGGGAGCCACACTCAAGGGAGTCACACTCAAGGGAGCTACACTCAAGGGAGCCACTCTCCTCCAAAGCAGACAGAGAGGCATCACACTCAAGAGCCCACAGAGAACCTCATGATCTCCAATCGGATATACCACTGAAAACACCTAGGGTTGGCCAGCCCATGCCATTGGCGGGCCAGGCAATGCTCTGGGTTGGCCAGCTCATGCCATTAGTGGGCCAGGCGATGCCTTGGGTTGGCCAGCTCATGCCATTGGTTGGCCAGGCAATGCTTTGGGTTGGCCTACCCATGTTATGGATGGGCCGATAAGGAACCCAGAAACTTTGTATTGTAAGATAGCTTCTACATTGCATAACATAGCACAATGTGACGTCATTTGTTCCAAAATACTAAACAAATTAAAACTTCTAAGTTTATTAGGACCAAAAAGCCAGGCTGTGCGGAATGCAGTGTAGGCTATAGAAAAAAAAGGGCCTTAACTAAACATGCCTTGCGTAATTGTTGTGCCACGCACACCGTAATAGGTAAGGTCAACCGGCACATGTTGATCGATGTAGCATGCATATGATGACACATGTGGGTTAAGGTAGGATGTCCAGAAGTTTCAAAAACGCTCAATTTTTTTCTACACTGGAGAGGTATGCGTTGTGATGTCAAATTTGAATTTGTTTGTTTTTTTTTTCCAAACTTTTTTGGATGAAAAATAATAATGAAAGTTCGAAATGCAGTTGCTATGTCTTGACTCCGTATCATCTTTGCAACTTATTATTATGGAATTTAAATGATGTCGTATATATATATACACAATTAACTTTTGCATAATTTACAATATCAGCAGGTACATATCTTTAAAGCATACCTGAAAGATAGAAAATCACAAAAAAAAATATGGCTAACTTTGTATGTCGCAAATTTCTATTTTAAAAATTCAGGGAGATCTTAGCATTTGGATCCATCTTTTGTACGAGACAGAATTCCGATATTGCATTCCGTTCAAAAGATATGCTATATTCCTATTAAAAATCTACCCAGAGATTGTTTACACAATGTAATTTATTCATAGCACTTAGACTCGTATCCAGCCCCTCCATGGGTTGATTAGGTCATCGCTACAGCGATGACGAGACCAGAAATTTCTATTTGTAAGTAAGGGGGCGTCTCCTAACTATTATGGAAAAGTTAGCGTCATTTTGACCAAAAACATGGCGTCCGGACTCCGACGCTATGGGGGGGAGTGAATGACGTTATCTTTTCCAAAATAGTTTGGAGACACTCCCTAAAATACGTGGATATGACTTGATCAACATCGTTTACTTTAGCTTCAGATTCATTTCATGAAAGCTTAGACATCACTGTGTGTCTGAATAGGTTCTACGATATCGGTTAGTTGAACATCATAGGACCTTCCGAAACCAAGACGCACGCACCTATGAGTTTCGGGATTGCATGTGTCGAGCGTGAGCTGGCATGTCCTTGGTTTTGAGTGCAGTGATAACATTGGTGTATGTGCATAAAAAATGGTTGTGAACACAGAATTACTACTTTTGCTAGTTCAAGTGAACATATCTGGTCTAAGCAAAAAACTTTTAGCTTTATGCTACAACCTGCTTTTTTGTTTGCTGGATGTACATATGCAAAATACTCCCGTGTCCTAAAGTATGGATTAGGGTTGTGCAGCATGTGTCAGCAAAAATACATATTACAAAACCATTCAGAAACTTGTACCTATTGTAAACTAGTTTACAATAGGTACACTAGTTTACACAATGAAGACTGGAAATGCAGTCACATGCGGGGATGGAGTATGGTTAACTAGAGGATACTTTAGTATGAATTCTACGGCTACTTGAAAAAACTACACAAATCACTCTTTGTTACATTACATTGCCTGGTATGACATAGCAACATAAATCACAACGTGATCAGCATTTAAAATAGCATGAGAGAATGTATAAAATGTTTATTTTCTACTATACTATAGTGATGAAGTTCGTGATATATACTTCCTAATACGCATTGCATATGCTTATGGATGTAATGACACCACTTTACCAGTTTTCATTAAGCATATGGGGAGACGGATGATTTTTCTGGACACTCCACAGTCTTATATATATTATAACTTCATATGTATATATATAATATATATACATATGTATGTATGGGAAACTTTCTGAGAGACCTTCCTTCGTAGAGGTCAGGTGGTGAATGATTGAACTCCCTGCAAAGCAAACACAATTTAGTACGCCTAAACACATTTACCCTCGACATCTTATGTCCTATAACATCTGAAGTAATGATTAAGACGCGTTTTTCAATGGCTCCATTAATTCATCTTACAATCAACAGACAATTATGTCTACTTATCAGTGATTGTAAGCATGCACTGGCAATTTGTATGAACTAACTTCACAAACGTTATTTAATCAGTCACCTTTTATCAAACTTGACCCCTACATGAAGGCTGCATATTACACGCCCATGCTTTTTATCGAGTGCAGACATGTTTATGTAAAGACAATGAACCTGCATGCACGTATGTTTTTACATGCTATATAAAAGCACTCATTCCCGTGCCGTGAATTATATCGTAAAACTGAAGAATGGCTGATGAAACCTCCGCAGACCTCGAAATGACAAATGGTGGCATCGATGAGGCTGCACTGAAGGAAAGATTAGAAATAATTTCCCAACTGATTGATGAGTCGCAAGCTGTAGATGTATGGTTGTTAGACATTCAATCTTCATTGATTGCTCAACTGAAAGAATTTGAAGAACAAAATGATGAATGATGTTGTATGGACATATGTATATGTAACTGTAAATCAATGGAACCACATCCATTGACTTGTGCTAAGTTATTTATTAAACTATTGTAAATTCTTATAGAGAGGTGGGATTTGATTGTGTCCAAAGTATGTCTAGTTGGAAGCTCGCGGTTAGCTCCCACAAAAGGTCTGGGTACGAGACTAACAGCACAGACAAACCGAAGATGATGACCGACCATCACTGGGTTACCCATCACGATCATACAGCCTTCATACAACGTATGTTATTCCGGGCAATTACGGGCACAGGCCCATAATTGTCCGGTTATAATGAGCCTAAAATATGCTGGATCCGCCAGGTCAAGAAAATTGTCCAGGGGGCCTCCATATGAAGTTAGTCGTGTGAATTCTCTCTCTCTCTCTCTCTCTCTCTCTCTCTCTCTCTCTCTCTCTCTCTCTCTCCCTCTCTCCCTCTCTCCCTCCCTCCCTCCCTCCCTCCCTCCCTCCCTCCCTCCCTCCCTCCCTCCCTCCCTCCCTCTCTCTCTCTCTCTCTCTCTCTCTCTCTCTCTCTCTCTCTCTCTCTCTCTCTCTCTCTCTCTCTCTCTCTCTCTCTCTCTCCTGTTCCCTTTCTCCATTTCACTCACTCCCTCTTTCACCTTCCATCCCCCTCCGATCTCCATGTCCCTCCATCCAGGCATCTGCTTGGAATCTCACTCCCCTAATAGCAGCCAATGGCATCGTCACCCATGACCTCCACCAGCAGTCCCCATCCAGAAGTCCTAGGACATGGAGAGGGAGACCCGAGGACCTCCACCATCAAGGCCCAGAGCGGACCCAATCTCACGACCTCCGGCAGTCCCTCTCCCCAGTCTACAGCACACAAGCCTGGAGCGAGGCCACCAATGGGGTGGCAGATGAGTTGGTGGTGCTGCGTTCTGTGACGACCTTGTTATCTATATGGAGACAGCAGCCCCGGGAGTCCCTGTCCTGACACCTCTGGATCAGCAAACATAGTGGAGGCAGACAAGGCTGTAGTGATGAAGCAGGGGATGGCTTCAGCGCCAGTAGTTGCCATGATAACAGCAGCTGCTTTGTTGACATTGGACACCAGAGGCAAAGAGCGTGCCACCTAGGATGATTGGACAATATGAACAAGGTAGTCCACACACTCTCACATGGTCCCATGGTGTAGTCACTGCTGGGTATATGTATCATTTCCGAGTTAACACAAGGAGACAAGTGTAAAACAAGAGCAGGCCCAGCAGCATGTATAGAGGTTGTGCAATGGGCGGAGCGAAGTGATGTTATTTGTCTGATCCACCATTTTGAGTGTCGAAAGCAAGGGGGGGGGGGGGGGTGCCTTGTATGTGATCCATGCACCCCTACTACTTGCAATGGGTCTATTGAGTGTGCATAGAAATATTTGTCAGGCTATAAATGCATACTGTCCCCATGCAGGCATCAAGTCATTGCAGACATACATTTCGAGATGTACTGACTGACCAGACAACCCTCAGTCCCCACGACACACACCTGTTCCCCTACAGTACCCCGGATGGCTCACGTCTCTTGACGGCTCACGTCTCTCCCCCCACGACACACACCTGTTCCCCTACAGTACCCCGGATGGCTCACGTCTCTTGACGGCTCACACCTCTCTCCCTAGGACACACACCTGTTCCACCCCGGACGGCTCACATCTCTCCCCCAGGACACACACCTGTACCCCTACAGTACCCTGGACGCTCACCCCAGGACACATACCTATACCTGTAGAGTATCTCAGACAGTCCTATCTTATTACACAGGAGACCCCCTGGAAGATGCACATTGTGATGTCACAAGCGGCTCGTTTTATGCATTTGCTGTATGTGTGTATACATGTTATATTTAACCAGTTGTATCTTTAATCTTTTATATTATAACCAGTTGTATCTTTTATTAAAATAATTATTGCATATTGTATGGTGACAAAATGACGTTATCTTTTCCTTGGAGACGCCCCCTTACTATATACAATCCATGATTTTGTTGTCGAGAAAGCGCCTACAGATGGGCTTAACCTTTACGATGGCACGAGGTAGAATATCGTGGTTACTATCTAATGAACTCGGACATGCCAAGCAGTAGCTGTTGTCCGTCAGCAACGTAACCTCTTACGCGCAGACACAAATAGCGCACATACATAACACACGCACATATAAACAACACGCGCGCACTGAAACGCATACTTAATCGATCGCGCGCGCAGACACATTTACCACGCATTATGAAGATTCACAACAGAGTCCCGCTAAGAATACGGAGACAACTTTAAAAATAATTTACCTGCCAATTATATAGCCCACCCTTAACAGTTAACCTATTACCTACATAAAAATGCAGATAATTAGATATACGGAACAAATGGCGGTCTTAATTTATTTGCGAAACGCTAATGTTCTAACTATTTGGAATATGGCGTCGAAATTTTTGATGCCCCATAACTTTTCCTCGGTTAACATTTTGACAAAAAAAAAAGCACATTTGAAATCGCCACATTGTCACCTATCCAACCATGGTATTACTATTTGTTTTTGAAACATAGAATTTCCTACCTTAAGCTTGTAGATGTAAAGCAATAGATTTTAAGAGCATGATACTGGAGTAGCGTCATGATTTACAAAGCTCCATAGCATGTGACAAATTGCACAATGTTATACAATGCAGATGCTATCGTAATCTTTCCCATCCCGTAACGCCTAACCAGGTTACTAACCAGGTTACGTTTGCTATTCCTAAAATAACAGTGTCAAAAGTCCACTGTTCTGAGTTGCCCCTGTAATCTGAATTACACAAGCCATCAAGCCATTTAAGTGAGTGAAGTGAAATGAATAAAGTTTCAACACCTATCACTACTGATAGTGGTTTGCAAAGTTTACACCACACAGCTGCTCTTACACAGGACTGTACCCACCTCCCTCAGCTGAAGCCTCTGCTATAAGGGACAGCACCCCAACACCCCCTTTGCTCTCCTCCATGTGTGGTATACCATAAAGCACTTCTTTTGGTTCTGTTACATTTACATGTGCTAAATATAGGATTTTTGTCACATTTTTCTTTTTCCAAAACCTTGTCTAATTCCTATATCCCACCAACTTTCTCGTTAGAGAATATTTTTCATTACTTGTTTCCTCTTTATCATTTTTAATCGATTATTAATACTGGCAAGTGCCCCCCCCCCCCCCCCCCCCCCCGCTTCAATTACCATCACGAGCAGACGCCCGTATTTGTTTGGGATCACTCTAAGGAATGCGGGAAAATTCTAACTTGTCGTCTCGATGTTTAGCTCTCCTCTTTTGTTAGCACTATGTCCGTTTCATGCTTTATTCATATATCTGATACCTGAAGATGTCCTTCCAGGAGATTCTAAAGCGATTGGTATAGTTTGTGCTCTTTTAAACCTTTCCTATCTAGAGTCATATTCACCCGAGATTTAGGACGACGACGACGGAGAAGATTTGGCCTGGGGACGAGGTAAAACACGAACTTTTTTGTTCTCTTTAAGCAAACAGAAGACTGGAATAAAACACTAAAATGACCGTCTTTGCCTTCTGGTTCGATAGCAGCAAAGAGCAACACTATCTGTTTCTCGGTACGCAAATTATATGCAGGTCATGTTTTTTTATGATTTCACGACCCTGGTCGATTCCTATATAGGAACTACTATCGTAGTTCCTAATACAACTGTAAATGTAACGGTCAGGAGCCTTTGTGTCCATTAGACAGTACGTGGGGGCTAAATTTTAGATTTGGTAATAGCTATCACATGACCACTACTAACCTTGGTATATACACTCTAGGTGTGTCCATCTGGGCTATCATCACATATGTGGGCTATTATCATATATGCGATGGACGCAGCCTTGCAATCCAACCTTCCGCGGTGGTCGGGTAATAACTAAGCCAAAGTGTTCAAAGAACGTGAGCGACAACCACCTGACAGATTGGTATTTATTGTTGACGCGCGCCATTTTGTGTTATGAAAACGTTTTGAATACTACCCGCCACGTTTTGACTCGATAGTATTCACGTAAACCATAGTATCATACAGTTACGCACATGTATGCTCACCACATCTCTGAAGACTATTGGCCGTCGACACTTCTTCGCATGAAGATAGTTCAATGTTGAGACATCTTACTCCGTTCATGCACCAGTCCTTGACTTCACGTTGCCAAATGTCTTTAACTCGCAGTTGACCCGAACTAGGCAAGAGAAAGCAAGAATGATACTACTATGAACACACCAGCCACCTCTTTTCAGTACCTCTATTGCTGCTGAAATGACCACTCCGACAAACCACGTGAACGTAATACAATGAATTATTTTTATGTATCAATAAATTGGTGCATTCCATATAAAGCGCACATTTGGTACATTTGGTACTATATGGTAATGCTAGGTGCATTTGGTATGCTTCGGGTATGCCTATTACATGCATACTGTCATCTGTAAGAGATGGCGCGCCTGTTTCTTCAGTGCTACTTGTATACTCTACTTTTGTGTTCTAGTTTGGAGCTCGGTTTTTTCCCAACTACTTAATGTTCATTGGAGTTAATTAGTGATTTATTAACATCAATCAACAGATATTTACGTATTGAATATTCAATGCGTTATCTTGGCAACAAATCCCACAATTCATGATCAGGCAGTCACTTGGAAATCTTAGGTTGTTGCACCAGTGATCAACGAAAACGCCGGTTGGAAAAGCACAGGATGACGTAAAGGTGACTGAGATTTATAGGGTATCTTTACGTTGTTTTTATTTTATTTCTTAAGGTTGGAATTGCCACTGCCATAGACTAGTACATCTTTACAGAGATAAAATATAGTATACATTATCTCTGATTGAATATTTAAGTTTTGCCATGACAACGTTCACTGAATATTCAATAAGCGAATATCTGTTGATTAATCACTAAAAAACTCCAATGAATATTAAGCAGGTTGGGGTACTCTGATGTCCAACCATTTTTTCGGCTGTTGAAATAAGTGTGCATTGTGCAACTCATTATCTTCTGAATACACATATGGTGTTAGAATTGGAATCCATGTCAGAACTAACAGGATTCGAACAGGAAGGAACCAATGAAGGACAGATCCCTGAAGGACCTTGGGACATGGTGGCTACAGACCTGTTCCAGTGGGGGTTATATACTACTGGATGTATTTGGAAGTCTGCAGAACTCAATGAACCTAGAGTAGTAGATAAATGGCAAGAACCCATTTGTCAGACACGGAATACTGTCAATGGAATACAACACATTTGCTGAAGAATTGGGCATTACTCATCACTATCAGCCCATACAATGGACTAGCTGAAAAGTTGGTACAGACCATTAAGCGAATGTTGAACAAGTCCAAAAGGGATGGACAGGACCCTTACTTAAGTTTGTTGGAGCTGAGGAATACAAGAGTGGGTGACATTGGGTCTCCTGCACAACTGCTTATGAGCAGATGACTTCACACCTCACTCTCAATAAAGGCAGCTCAGTTTGAGCCCAGGATAATTGACCCTGCGTGCGTCTACAGCAGGAGCAATGGAAACGGAAACTCTACTATGATGAAGGCTCCAGACCATTGATACCTTTGCAGAAAGGTGATAGTGCTTGGATGCAGACCCAAGGCAGGTGGGAACCTGTCACAATGACGGACACAGCAGAAACACATACATGTACATCGTATCGTTTTAAGTCAGCTGCTGGCAATGTTTATAGATGCAACAGGAAGCATAGATCTACGATAACGTAGAGCTGATGATCACTCCAATATATTCAAATCATATTTCGAAGTGGAACCAGATCCAGAGGGTGAACAGGAACAAAGGAAACAATCAGGAGCCTGCGGATGATATAGATGGCCAACAAGCTCAACTTCATGCACATCCTGGAGTGCTAGATGAAATTCCCAAACAAGTTCAGGAAGAGGAGGTCCCAAACAAACCACTGGTGGAGGTCAGGACATTAAGTGGAAGACTTGCAAGAAGCCACAATGGTAAAAAGACTTTGTAGCTCTTTAACAGGGGGGTGGGGGTTGTAATAATGTTGCACGTGATTGCATCAAGTGAGATTTTTTGTGTGTTCTAGTGTGGGACTCCATTTTTGTGTCTAGTTTTTCAGCTGTTGAAATAAGTGTGCATCATGCAATTTGTAATTATCTACTAACATATAGTACTTTGCTTAATCACCTTCCACATATCAAGAAATTGTCCATTCATTGGCGGTCATCTTGCATTTTATTTCAAATTGAATTCTAAATGACCTCAGAAAATATGGTCTCAATTCGAATTATTTTTTTCACTGCGTTACAATAAAGCAATGTTAAATAAAGACAAAAAATTCATTACCATCGCAGGTAATTCAGCACTGCAGTTATCTTCAATAACTTCAAATTAATGTCATTGTAACATTTTTTAGGCCTATGGGTGGTATGTGATCATGGAAACCCGTGCATTGCCGTAGTTCTCTTTCAAGATGCGCATATGCATGTGGCTTCCGTTTTATTTAATTTATTTTTGGTATGCTGTCAAGAACTACTACTGTGACGTCATATTGTCAAGAACCTCAATAGCAGGGCCTGTTCTTGTAAAACAACACCCTTATTGTGTGCATATGTTAAGAGCAATTTATGCGTGAGGGGTCTGGTGTGTGTGTGTGTATGTGCAGTGATGTGATCCATCCACAGCTGTGGCAAGACTGTGTGTGTGTGTGTAGAAGTTGCATTTGCAAGGTCATAATGTTTCTTGACCACATCCAGTGTAAATAGATCTGCTAATTGATTTGTCGCATCTACATGTAGACAATTTTGTAGCCTGGCTGGTTTTACAGGGCAACGTCCCATGCCATGCCTTACACACACAGACACTTGCATGTGAATCGTCATGAAAGTCCCCTGCTGTGCTGAGCCATTTGATTGATCCTTTTCAGAGCCATTGCTAGCAACCATTACTAGAGTTAGGTCTGGAAGTGAGAATGGAGGTCACATAACATGTGCATAAATCAAACTTTTTACACATAGTGGATGTATGTTTGGTAGTGTTTTTAATGTTAACAACATTCATTTTCAGTGTGAGAGGTTAAGCAACTTGGTGAACACAATACGCCCTCTGGATGTGGTCTAGAGTGCGAGGGGTTAAACAATTTGGCCGACACAACAAGTCCTCTGGGTGTTGTCTAAAATCAAACAGTCTAAAATGTAAGAGGGGCTTAAGCATCTTTGCCAGTTTGCTTAACCCCTCACACTGTTGCATTCTAGACCACACTCAGGGGGGTTATGCGCCTTGCAAAGCAGACCACAACCACAGAAGCTATTGTACATTTTTTGGTCAAGTTGCTTAACCCATCACACTCTTACATTCTAGACACACTTAGAGGGCTTGTGTCAACCAAGTTGCTTAACCCCTCACACTCTTACATTCTAGACCACACCCCTATAGCTAGGTTCATTGTTTTCCACTTAACCGCTATCCCTTAAGCGTCATCATCACACACTAGTTTCAGGTTAAGAGTAACGTTTGATTTGTGGATAACCAAGAGGAATATTTTTTCAAAATAATATCTTTAATAGCCTCTTGCTCTCCTCTTCCCCACTTCCGGTTCTCTTAGTGACTGTGTATGGCCTCCAGTACGTGTGCTCTGAGTGTGAGATAGCAAATTACTGAGTATTTATGCACTCACCCCCCCCCCCCCCCCCCCCCAAAAAAACACAAACGTAGCGAGGATTTGAGCAATACTATAAATAGTGTCATTGGATGTACTATACGGTCCCTGGCCTGGGAACGAGTAAACCTACACACACACACACACACACACGCGCACACACACACACATCTTCACTTCTAGCACTCAAAATTGACCTTCCACACATATTGAATCAATAATACGTAACATGTATGTACATTTATACGGGTCAGCTAGGCGCGGATTTGTACACTGTTACAACAAGGATTAACGCTAGATCCGTCATAGCTGTACGCCGACAAGCACTTTCGCTTATTATGAATGCTGCACAAGAGGCATACGTATTTTACAGTTCGCATTTCCCTTTCATTCTGCTCCGCATTCGGCCCCTCTGAATACTGCACAGCATTCTGATCCGCATACTAAGCCTTTTCACATACGAGCAAGTCTCCCCTAGGGTAGATTAAGGTAATTCCGCCAGGGGAGTGTTCGCCACCCTTTACTTCAAACGCGGCGCTAGGGCTTATCTAACGTTTCCACATTACGGCAAAAAATGGAAAAAGTAGTACAAGGAGTGTGTGTTTACGGCCCACAATTGAAGTTCTATTTACTATTTTGGTTTTTGCAAAATAATTACGTGAACATAGCTACCTCCTTTATCGGCGAAAATGGTGCGGTAAATACCGCGCAATCACTAGCGAGTTCGATTGGTGCAAGTCAGTGTCTGCTATGTACGTAATACAGATCCACTTACAATCTAGCCATTAGAGAAGAGCAGTGATAGGTGTACAATGTACTTCGTTCATTTTTGATGAACCTTACTGGGTCGGGATTTAAGGGGGGGGGGTGGCGAACACTACAATAATTATTTCGGTCCATAAGTAGTAGTCGCCATGGGTGGCGAGTACTCATATCCCGTCAAAAAACGTTACAATGCTTACCAATAGGCTTCTAAACGTTTCATTTTCATTATATGCAAGCTGCTATGGTTTATATGTCTGGAAGGAGTGTTCGCCATGGGGGGCGGCGCCATTTTTTCCGTACACACCTAATAGGCTATTGGTATGTTCTGACAGTTAATGCTTCAAATGGTTCTTTATTGTTTCTGGCCTTCTGGTTAAACTCTGTTCACATGCTTGAGCCAGTTTGAGCCCTTAGATCTGTTGGTTTTCAACTAACTACAAGGCACGGATGTATAAATGGAAGCCATTCTATCCAAAGTACCAGCTTCGCAAAGAAACACTTCTCAGGGCGTTTAAAGGGCTACAGTGAACAAGCTTACTTGTTTTAGTAACGTCCTATGAAAAAGCCACCTTTGTTACACTTCGCAACAACGAAATACAGGGGGTGGCGAACATTCCAAATAGATGTGGCGAAAGCCCAACAAGGGGTGGCGACTATACCTGAAATACGCTTAATTGGATAAAACCATTGTTTTATTTTGTTTGGAACACTTTTTTGGAGGAACGAAGCGATTATACTTTATAATATGGACTGACGAACTCTTGGAACCAAGTATGTTTGAAACACTACCCGTCCTTTTTTTTTTTACATGTAAGAATACCGATATCGGTACTCGCGGGTGGCAAACACTACTTAATTGACCCTATATGCGTAACTAACATAACTCTGTATATATGGTATACTTCCGCGCAGTGAATCATTAGCATAGAGATGACATGTATATAGTGGGAGGGTCATACCATCATACGATTCCTCGTAGAATGCTATTCAACGGGCTGTATACATACTTTTACGATTGCTTTTTTGCTGCAACTCATTGCATGTTTTCCTCGACACATAAGTTATTCGAATGCGCATTATAAGATCGCTGCGCGCGCCAGCGTTGCGAGTGATGACACTATTCACACCCCCAAACCCTTACATCCGCCACAAGGAGTGCCGTGAAAATAGCAATTGACTGTATACTAATGGTTTTATAGCTACAGATATAATACATAAGCCCCCCCCCCCCTCCCAACCTATTTGCTTGTGTTGACACAATCTAAGGCTGTAAAAGGGTATTTACTCCAGCGTGTTGAGGGGAAAAAATTCGTTCCCTGCGGAATTCACTATGCCGCCGAATTGTTTTTTAAAGCACCTGTATAGTACGGTTTCTCCCACCATTAAGTTCGCTCCTCACTTAAGAATATGAGGACTACGGGGACGATGAACACTTCCAACAGTACCAATCACAGCGATCATTGTGAGTTCATTTCAGGATTGCCCTTTCCATCATGGCTGACAGTACTCCAGGTTATATTTATGATACTGTCACTACTGGCGTCTCTGCTTCTCAATGCCTCCTTTACGATTGTCGTGATTATTCACAAAGAGCTCCATCAGAAGGACGCGGTGGTGAATTTAGTCCTCACCGTTTCTAACATCTGTTACAGTATCGTTCGCTGCATCTTCTACATAATTGCGGTTATCAACGGAGAATGGCCACTTGGAAAGCCATCCTGTTATGTGGTGGGAACGATACAGATTTTCCTAGCGCTCTTGAGGTACACGTTCATACTGGCATTCAGTATGGACCGATTCGGTACAGTCATGTTTCCATTTAAGTATCCTACACACAGTACAAAGGTTTCAGCTGTAATTATCACTGTTGGCAGTGTGTACGGGGCTGCCATATCTCTGGTATTCTGTACAAGTATCTTCGGCTGTTACAATCTTGATGGATTTGATTATATGTGTACTTTCCAAGTGCACTGCTCTGAAATCTATTGTTATGTGTACATCGTCCTCAACATAATCATCATTATCACTTCCGGCATTCTGATACCATTGGTGCTTAATATGTTAGTTTTCTACAAGGCTATAAAGCTTCGCACAACAGTGGCCTGCGGAACGATCGGAAATGTGGAAATTAGCGGTTCGTGTGAAGACAGTACAAAACGTCAGGACATCAGAGCTGTGGTGACGATCGTACTACTTCTCGCCTCTGTTATT
Source organism: Eunapius fragilis (assembly GCA_963681505.1). Taxonomy (NCBI): domain Eukaryota; kingdom Metazoa; phylum Porifera; class Demospongiae; order Spongillida; family Spongillidae; genus Eunapius; species Eunapius fragilis. Next base: position 20,096,852 of record OY811971.1, read on the forward strand.
GGTCTGACGTTACCCTACGCAATTTTTGTCTCCGCAAAGGGCATACTAGAATTCACAGTAGCTGCTGGGACACCTATATCTCTGTTGGCCATACTAATGAATGATTTGCAAGTGCTCGTCTCCATCACGGACGCTCTCGTTGTTTGGAGGAACACAGAGGTCAAGGCGTGCGCCAAGTCCCTGTATCAGAGGGCGTGCAAAATCTTAAAGACTGAAGACTGAAGATTAATCATATTATTCCAAACAGACCAGTTGTAGCCCTATACAAGACACTTCGTAGCAGCATGTAAAATTAGTATATGGTAGTTATTTACTAGCTTGTATGGCATGGTCTCATTTCAATGCCTTCATTACATGACATGAGATATTAACTGTCTTTACGAAAAAGTTGGTATAGTGGTGCAAATGCAAGGAAACAAGGTTAACTGACTGGGAAGGAAAAAATGAATGAAATAGTCCTATATTAGCACGTGCACGTAATATTTTTAATACCTATATGTGCGCCGGCTAAAATAGTCAAATTCATCTTTCCTTCCCAGTCAGTTAACCTTATTTGTTCCCTTGCTATTGACACCATTAGAGCGTTTCATTCCTAGAGTGATACACCTTTCTCGTAGAGACTGTTTCTAGCAATTCATTAATGTTTTTAAAAAACTAATACTTCAGTATAATTATTATGAAATTATAATAACATATGCAAGAATGTACATTATTATTGGAATATTTTAAATGTTACACGAATGGGAATAAATGCACGTACAGGATTATTGTGTAACACACTATCTAACAGGTGTCTTGAAAGGACAGTGGACGGGACAGCAGAGCTCGAACATTTGCCCTCACCAGGGTCAAGTTGAGTCTCCGTACAAACTGGAGGTAGCCTGGGACTTCGAGATATTGTAGCGAGTAGCAAGACGAGAAGCCAATCGTGTTAGGTGCTACCTAGCTTCTGTACCCCAACACCCATAGCTCTCCACAGCTAGTGGGACACACTTCCACCCGAGCTCAGAGCATTTCACATAATTGGCATTATGCTTCCGCTGTTCAGCAGCCAAGGCTGCTGACCCTTCAGCAGCCAAGGCTGCTGACCCTGCATGCCGTCACACTCGCTTCAGTAAAGGTACTTGGGTTAAGCGGCGATGTGACGGTATTATAAATGTCAAATTATGCAGCTGGCTTGCCTAACATCCAGTCAGGGACCAGAACATCAGCAGGTCGTGTACGACGTTGGTCATGCCCAAGACCACTCCCTTCTCAACACGGGCATCAATGCAGGTCTCCAGAAACACATCTCGAAGCCTGTTGTGGCGGGAGACTACATCACCCCTGAAACCAACAGTCCGAAGGACTGTGAGAGTTGGAAGGAAAAATTAGGGCTTAGGGCAGGGTAGGGGGGGGGGGGGGGGGGGGGGGGGGGGGCTTCATTGAAACTCACTAACTCACCCTCTCCTTAATAAACGCCATCTTTTTGAACGAGGGCGCCTGCGGCGCCACACTATCTTTTCTGTACTTGCACGTTAATGCATGATGACCCAAGGGGTCAAGACAGTGTGAGGAACAGAATGGACATTTGGCACCTTGAGAGGAATCAATACCTAACCAACACTTTATACCAGCTTGAAACTCTGACGGGTCAAGGTGGAGATTAAGTCCAGGCAACCTGGAGCCATGCATGATTTAAAATTATTCATGATCGGAGCCGCCGTCGAAAGTGATGTCGCCGCAACTGTGTCAATGCCCGCTGTAAGTGTTGTGCGTGCGCTAAAGCGAACCGCGCATGTACCGATTGCCTCCCGTCAAAGCACCGCTGCTGTCAAAATGCTCCAGCCTCAATCGCCGCATCGAACAATGGGTCTACAGACAGTGTTTCGAGCTCACAATCACCTTACCACTGCCACAAACACATCGTTTCTTCTGGAGTATTTTTTGGCTGTGGAGAAAACCCTTTCTGCAGGTGCAGTGGAGGCTGGAATTGACAGGTACTTCCTTGCCAGTTTGGCAACATGAGGGAAGTGGACTTCGTGTTGCATACAACCCAGGAGGACCCAATCGCTTTCCTGTGCCACCCAAAATGTTCCCACACGTCACTCCTAAACGTTTTGCGGTCAATGGCCACAATATCCTCTTTTTCTACAGCATGGTAGGACGGTCTATCAGTCGCTTCTTTTGATCCCGCCATAACGCGTAACCTCAACAAAGATTATTTGAAATTAATAGCAATGAATACGTTAATATCACCAATGATCATTAATATTCATCGTTTAATAACCATAAATATATATCGCGATACATATCGCGATATTATACTCATATCGCGATATGGACGATATCGGCAGAAGACCATATCGCGGCAGCCTACCAGCATACTTCCAAATTTCCTGATTCCCAGCAGTTGCCTCTCTCACAACCATTGCCACAGCTGCCTCCCACTTCACTACCTACAAATGCAAATCACACTCATTATCGAATCCAGCCTCAACCTAATTCAACTGTGCCTATACCATATCCGTTGGCTTCCTTCTACACCCATTCCTCCTTCATCATATCTTTAGTTGCCCAGCAATGGGATTATCAAACCCAGCTACCAGCATTAATTCTGGACTCGACCCAGTGCCTAAATCACCAGGACAGGGACCCTTTCATTCTTCCAATCCTTCATGTACCCACTTCATCCACAAAAAATTCCAGTTCCAACTACCCTTATCACCCTCCCTGGAGCGGGTATCGTAATCGGCCACTTGTTTGCAAGTGCCACTCCTCTGCATATCATGCAAGTGCTGTCGGGAAGAGCGCCTTAGTGTACACTGCTACCCGGGGAGAAGGGCAAAATGCGCTAACATTGCTCCCTCAAAAGCTGTCATCCTACTTGCTTCATCGCCACAACCAAGCAGAGGCTTTTCTTCAATCCAATATTTCTCATTCTCTTCCCAGTGGACAGGGACCATTAACACAGCCATCCCTTGGACGCCTTCATCTCAGAGTCAGCCCTCTCACGGATCAGTGAACAGGCTTGCAATGTTACTAGGCCACTCTCTCTCAACACCCCCTCTATTGGGGCTACCTCTAATGTTCCGATGCCTCCACATGCACACCCCATTTCCATCAATGGTTGCCCCACTCCCATGTCTGAGCAATGGTCATTCGAGTCCGGGCCCCTCATCTATCATAGCAGTGCAACAACTGCCTTCGCCACAACTGTTGTCGGCACCGCCGTCCCCTACCTCTCATTCCTTGGCATTTAGTGCTAACAATTTGTTTGTCCTATATGCCAGCAGCTGGTGGCTAATTCACACCATTCCTCTCACTGTCGGAAATGCTCACATACCTCCGCAACACCTCCTATTCAGTCCCTTCTCCTTGTGAAAGGGGCCGACTCTCCTGTACCCCTGCCCATATTTTATTCTGTCTGTAAACTACCAGGCCATACAGTTTGACACATCCCTGTGAAGGACAGATAAATGCCTTCTTTTTGCCCCAAAGCGTGGAGGCCGACATCACAAGCCTGTGCCTATCAGTCATCTATGTGCCCAATGGTCCAAAGGTGAGTTCAGTGTACTATGGAATCGAGTACTCAATCATCATTCCTCAGGTCCCCATTCTGCCCCAAACCACAAATGTTCAGCAATCCAGACAGCAGTCTCTCTTTCTAGGGAGGTACTCCTCTCTAAGGCCTGTCAGGTTCTAACTTCCATGGGCCTGGCCCCCTACAGCAATACCACATGGAATCTCCTGGTCTCAAAGCATCCCAAAGGCACCCCCCCCCCCCCCCCCCAAACAGCATCTCCCCTTGCCTTCCACCAGACTTTGATATCATGGCCCTTCTGCACTCCTTCCAGAAGGACACAGCGTGAGGCCCCTCAGGTCTTCGCAATACAGCACCTCATAGAAGCAGCAGAGGTTCCCCTACAGTTTCCGATCTGTGCAGTGCTTAGGGATGTGGTCAACCTACTTATCTCTGGCAAGGTTCCTGTACAAGTGGCTAGGTTCCTCGCAGGGGGTAACCTGGTGGCCTTGGAAAAGAACAAACCGAATTGCCCTCCAGACATCCGGCCCATTGCAGTTGGAGAAGCCATTAGGCATCTGGCTGCAAAATGCCTATGCGTGATCACCATAGAAAAGGTTCAGGACTTCCTGGATCATCTTCAGCTTGGGTAGCTTGTCCAGCAGGTGAAAAGAAGATAATTCATGGTGTGAGAGGCTGTGTGGATGAACATTGGCATGATGCAGATTTTTCAGTTCTGAAGATTGACTTACACAATGCTTTCAATCGGGTTTCCAGACAGGCTGTCCTCGATGCCTGTGGCCTTCAATTCTCAGAACTACTCCCATGGTCCTCATGGTGCTATGGTCAGCATCCTGCCTTGTGGCACCCTTTGGGTACTATTTCCTCAGAAATAGGTGTGCAACAAGGTGACCTCCTAGGTCCCCTTCTGTTTTGTCTAGTGTTGCAACAGGTTGTCTCAGCAATTGCAAAGGATGCTGACTGTGCATCCCTATTGTTGCACAAATGGTACATTGATGATGGTGTTGTTGCTGGCCCCATTGCGGCCATTGGTCGTGTTCTCAACATTATATATGACTGTGGACCACTTCTTGGCCTTTGCATCAACATCCCAAGTATGAATTATTCAGTTAAAGTGATCTCAGTTCTTTCCGAGATGAGATGAAGCAATCCAATGTGCCCCATTTAAAGATCTTGGACATAGGTGACCTCTAGTGCTCTGTGCAAAGTTTGAGGCCCAGAAGCAGTCAGAGGCTTCCAAGTTACTTCAGCAGTTAGAGGCTGTGGGCTCTATCGACCCCCAGGCAGCCTTACTTCTTCTTAGACAATGTGGGAGCACACGTATTGGAGGCCATCCACAGTCACCAAGAGAATGGAAGAGGGGAAGAGAGCGCGTGAGGGAGAGCAAGAGGCTATTAAAGATATTATTTGAAAATATTCCTCTAGGTTACCAACAAATCGAACAATGCTCTTAACTAGAAACTAGGGCATTATTGCACCCCCTTCCCACCACACACACGCACACACACTAACACACACTTATGTAGTGATGATCTGAGCAATACTTACAAAGGGTCTTAATAATATGAGGAACGGAATGGAACGTTTGCGAAACGTTCCCTTCCATTCAGCATACTAAAATGTGGAACGTCTATGCAGTTTTTTTAGACTCAAATAACCCAGTATGACCAACATAGAATGGAGCTGATTAATTTTGTATGCGCTCCCTCCTCCCCTCCTTTTACCCTCCTCCTGCCTCCTGCTCCCTCCTCATCCCTCCTCCCCCCTCTCCCCTCCTCCCCTCCTCCTGCCTCCTATTAACTCCTCATCAGATACACATGCATTACTTTGGGCATGCAGCTAAAGCAAGTATTATGTAGCATATTAAATTTGACACACATACAACGATGTATGCCATGGAGATATACTGTTGTATACTTGCAATGGGACATACATGTGTACCATGGGATACAATTTTTCTTTATAGACCTTTTTTACACATCAGGTCCTCAACTAATACACATTCATATATAAACAATTTAACTTGCCAAAAGTCATTTGGGTTGGCTTGTTTACACAGCCAATAGGTATCTGAGGATCAGTATGATCATGGCACACGTGTATGATCTGAGGAACAGTATGATCATGGCATACATGTGTGTGACGTTGCTAATCTGAGGGGCAGTATGAACATGGCATACATGTGTGGTGCCCATTTTCTAATCTGAGGAACAGTATGATCATGGCATACATGTGTGTCACTTTGCTAATCTGAGGAACAGTATGATCTTAGCATACATGTGTGTCACATAACTGTGGTTAATTTAATTGCTGTGCCATTTTCAAAATACAACGTTTAGCCAATAAGAAGTGAATGTATGATAGAAATTCATCCATAGCATAGTGAACCTTAGTTTTGTATCGAAGACTTGCGGACAGGATAGATCCGTTTCTCTTCTCTTTGATTCCATGCACTCTTCGGTACATGCCTCGCCATGATACCATTCATGACAGGTGCTGAAACATATCATGGAAATTTCAGAAAGCTTTGGTAACCTGCAAGTGCTGTAAACTTTAACCAGTTGCCTGAATTCTTGACGTCGTTTCAGATTAATCACAGGAAAACATAAACTCCTCTGCCTAAGGTTCACTATGTTATGGATCATGCATTCACTTCTAGTGTAATTTGCTAACCTTTAGATTTTGCAAATGACACACATGTATGCCATGATCATACTGTTACGCAAATTAGCAACGTGACACATATGTGTGCCATGATCATACTGTTCCTCAGATACCTATTGGCTGTGTACACAAGCCAACCCAAACGACTTTTGGCAAGTTAAGTTGTTTATCTATAAATGTGTATCTTCACATTTTTAGTTGGGGATCTGATGAGTATAAAGGGTCTATAAAGATGTATCCAATGGCACATATGTATGTCCCCTTGCAAATATATAACAGTATCGCCATGGCATACATGGTTGTGTCAAATTTAAGATACTACATAATACTGCATGGCCATGTTAATCTGATGGGAGTTAAAGGAGGCAGGAGGAGGGGAGTAGGGAGAGGGAGGAGGAGGAGGAGGGATGTGGAGGGAGCACAAGGCAGGAGGAGGGGAGGGGAGGGGAGGAGGGAGCGCATACAAATTTATTCAGCTCCATTCTATGTGGTTCGCACTGGGTTTTTTGAGTAGGCTACAAAAAACTGCATAGACGTTCCGCATTTTAGTATGCGGAACGGAACGGAACGTTCCTTATAAACAGTGTCATTGGATATTACACCGTAAATGGCCCTGGGAACGAGTACCCCCTCCCCCCACACACACATATATATACACATACACGCACACACACAACACACATTTCCACTTCTAGCACTCAAAATTGACCTTCCACACATATTGAATCAAATAACATGTATGCACATTTATACGGGTCAGCTAGGCGCGGATTTGTACAATGTATACAACAAGGAGTGGATTAACGCTAGCTCCATCATAGCTGTCCACCGACAAGCGTGTTCGCTTATTTATGATGCTGCACAAGAAGTTTACAGGCATACGTAATTCCACTTGTTATATCGATCCGCATTCCCCTATGCAGTAACGCATTCGGCCCCTCTGAGTACTGCACAGCATTCTGATGTGCATACTAAATCTTTTCACATACGAGTCCCCCATATGCGTAACTACATAACTCTGTATACGGTATACTTCCGCGCAGTGGATCATTTGGCGTAGGATGTTAGTGTCGTACCCAGACCCACATCGCAGCTGCGGAGGGATTACATCACCGCTACGCGAGTAGTGGTGATGTAACCTATCCGCAGCTGCGATGTGGGTCTGGGTACGAGACTAGGTAAAGGGAGGGACGTACTGTAGTTATTAGCTATCGTAGAATGCGGGCAGTATATATTCTTTACAACTGCTTTTTTGTTGCACCTCATTGTATGTTTTCCTCGATACATGAATGCGCATTATTCTTTGGTATAAGATCGTTGCGCTGCGAGTAACCTACTTTCGGCACTAATCACACCCCAAAAATCTTTGGGGTCTGAAGACCCCATGGCTCCAAGTAATGAATAATTCATTGCATGCGTGGTTAATTAATCCAGTTATCGTCCCACGATCGAGCTGTTCTACAGGATGTAAGCGCGCGTCAATTCAATGGATCTCAGATCCTTTTTCTCAGGAAACAGGTAGATCAAAGCAAATAATATTAAACACTCGATACACATGTGTAATTGGATCAGCTGGTGAGCTTCGGCGTTAATTACTGAGCAGCAGTGTGAAGAGCTAGACACAATTGTCTCCGTGGGGATTTGCGTCATTTGCCCAATGAAGAAGACTCATGCCCAAGTCAGTGTCTTTCGAAAGGGATCTTATCTTTTTCGGAAGAACCCAAAGGGGCGCTTCATCCAGCAGTTGCAACTGGTGATCCTGCTGAGGCTTCGGGTGCGCACAATGGCGTTGCGTTAATTACTGAGCAGCAGGAACCACAGCAGTGTGAAGAGCAAGACACCAACTCCATCGGTCAAATACATCTGCATTTAAGCCAGTATTACCAACGAACATTAAAACTATTCCAATGCTGGACCATTTAATTACTATAAGCTTGACAATCGTTTTGAAGAAGAAGCAGCAACAATTGTTGGAGAGTTAGCACAAATTCTACCTTCTGAATTCTGTTCAGCTAAATCCAAGTCATTTCAAAGAGGTTTTAAGGATGACCTTCCATCAGCTAAGGCATTATTATACATACTGAGCTGGATTTATGACGAACGAAACGGAAAAGTGAAACTGTCAACGCAAAACAGCTTGATACGCCTACAAAGGCTCTAAGTTTTGTTGACAAGGATTACTTTCCAAACATTTATGTAATCCTTGCCATATCGGCTATTTTGCCAGTAACTAGTTGTGAGTATGAAACGTCAGTTTGCGTGCTAAAATTCACAGCAACAAAAAAAGGCGCAAATCATATTTTGATTTCACAAGTGATCTATTTTTTCATATCAGGTCTGTATCAAAACTGTTATCATTTTGGTACAGATATGGGGAAAAAATACAGATCCTTGTGAAATCAAAATATGATTTGCGCTTTTTTTGCTGTGAAAATTGTTGAAGACATCACTTCGAAGCACTAGGTAATGACAGATTAAATGGCTTGGCATTGATGCTGATTCATAGAGATGTGGAGTTGAATCCAGATGCGGTGGTTGAAGAGCTTTCTCGTCGTTACCCACGCAGGCTTTTGCTTTTGTTAATTAACCCTTTTTTACAGTAGCTAGCCCAAAGGTTATATTTGCGATGCCGTCAATCAGGAACTACGATAGTAGTTCCTATATAGGAATTGACCCGGGTCGTGAATATCATTTTAAAAAACGCGCCCCGCGTATAACTCGCGTACCGAGAAACGGATAGTGTTGCTCTTTGTTGCTATCGATCCAGAAGGCAAAGATGGTCATTTTTATTCCAGTCTTCGAACTGTTTGCTTTAAGAGAACAAAAAAGTTCGTGTTTTACCTCGTTCCCAGGCCAAATCTTCTCCGCCGTCGACTCGTCGTCGTCTTCTTCTTCTCGGGTGAGTATAACTCCGGATAGGAATGGTTTTAAAGAGCGCCAATTATACCAATCGCTTAAGAATATCCTGGAAGGACATCTTCAAGTATCAGATATATGAATAAAGCTTAAAACTTACATACGTAACCATTACGTAATGCGTTGTGTAAAATAGAAGCGTTCCCATGGCGACATTTACGTATATTTAGAATTGTGCAAACAAAGAGGAGAGCAGACGACGTGTTAGAATTCTCCCGCGTTCCTTACAGTGATCCCAAACAAAAGCGGGCGTCTGCTCGTGACGGTAATTGAAGCGGCTGGGGGGGGGGGGGGAAGGGGTGGGGGTGGGGGGGTGGGGAGGGCACTTGCCAGTATTAATATTAATAATCGATTTAAAATGATAATTAAAAAATAGAGGAAACAAGTAAAGAAAATCATTCTCAAACGAGAAAGTTGGTGGGATATAGGAATTGGAGGCAATGGTGGTGTTAAGAGGAATGGAACAAGGTTTTGAGAAAAGGGTAATGAGACAAAAATCCTATATTGAGCAACGTGTAAATGTAACAGAACCAAAAGAAGTGCTAAATATAGGATTTTTGTCTCATTACCCTTTTCTCAAAACCTTGTTCTCTTCCTTTTAACACCACCATTGCCTCCAATTCCTATATCCCACCAACTTTCTCGTTAGAGAATGTTTTTCTTTACTTGTTTTAAGTTGTTTTGGAACAGTATCATTGTGAAAAGTGCTTTAATTTTCATGCCGAATAAATGGAAACTAAAAAAGCAGCTTGGCCCCGCTACGGATGGGGCACGCCCCTGCCGTACCCACCCCATCATGATTTAATCTTAGACCCCCCTTCAGGAATTCCTTGATCCGCCCCTGAAAGGAGTGCCCTTCATAAGCGTAACGGAGCAGTTGAAAATTGCAACTGTACTAATACAGTTATAGTTCCAGATAAGCCCCTCCCCCCAGCCAATTGGCTTGTGTTGACACAATCTACGGCTGCTCCTGCGTGTTGAGGGGAAAAAATTCGCTCCCTGCGGAATTTTCTATGCCACAAAAAAATAATATATATATAGAAGCACCTGTAGTACGGTTTCTCACACCATGCAATAAGTTCGCTCCCCTCAGACGAATATGAGGACTACGTGGACGATGAACACTTCCAACAGTACCAATCACAGCGATCATTGTGAGTTCATTTCAGGATTGCCCTTTCCATCATGGCTGACAGTACTCCAGGTTACATTTATGATACTATCACTACTGGCGTCTCTACTTCTCAATGCCTCCTTTACGATTGTCGTGATTATTCACAAAGAGCTCCATCAGAAGGACGCGGTAGTGAATTTAGTCCTCACCGTTTCTAACATCTGTTACAGTATCGTTCGCTGCACCTTCTACATAATTGCGGTTATTAACGGAGAATGGCCACTTGGAAAGCCATCCTGTTATGTGGTGGGAACGATACAGATTTTCCTAGCGCTCTTGAGATTCACGTTCATACTGGCATTCAGTATGGACCGATTCGGTACAGTCATGTTTCCATTTAAGTATCCTACACACAGTACAAAGGTTTCAGCTGTAATTATCACTGTTGGCAGTGTGTACGGGGCTGCCATATCTCTGATATTCTGTACAAATATCTTCGGCTGTTACAATCTTGACGGATTTGATTATATATGTATTTTCCAAGTGCACTGCTCTGAAATCTATTGTTATGTGTACATCGTCTTCAACATAATCATCTCGATCACTTCCGGCATTCTGATACCATTGGTGCTTAATATGTTAGTGTTCTACAAGGCTATAAAGCTTCGCACAACAGTGGCCTGCGGAACGATCGGAAATGTGGAAATTAGCGGTTCGTGTGAAGACAGTACAAAACGTCAGGACATCAGAGCTGTGGTGACGATCGTACTACTTCTCGCCTCTGTTATTGGTCTGACGTTACCCTACGCAATTTTTGTCTCCGCAAAGGGCATACTAGAATTCACAGTAGCTGCTGGGACACCTATATCTCTGTTGGCCATACTAATGAGTGATTTGCATGTGCTCGTCTCCATCACGGACGCTCTCGTTGTTTGGAGGAACACAGAGGTCAAGGCGTGCGCCAAGTCCCTGTATCAGAGGGCGTGCAAAATCTTAAAGACTGAAGATTAATCATATTATTCCAAACAGACCAGTTGTAGCCCTATACACGACACTTGCGTAGCAGCATGTAAAGTTAGTATAGCTGTTATTTACTAGCTTGCATCACTTCAATGCCTTCATACACATGACATGTGATATAAACTGCCTTTAGAAAGTTTGTGTAATAGTGGTGTAAATGCAAGGAAACAACTGAAGGTTAACTGACTGGGAAGGGGAAAATGAAAAAGTCCTATATTAGCACGTGCACGTAATATTTTTAATACCAATGTGCCGGCTAATATAGTCAATTTCATTTTTCCTTCCCAGTCAGTTAACCTTATTTGTTCCCTTGCTTTTGCATTAGAGCGTTTCATTCCTAGCGTGATACACCTTTCTCGTAGAGACCGTTTCTAGCAATTCATTAATGTTATTTAAAAACTAATACTTCTGTATAATTATTATGGAATTATAATAACATATGCAAGAATACATGAACATGTACATTATTATTGGAATATATTTTAATGTTACACGAATGGGAATAAATGCACGTACAGGATTACTATGTAACACACTATCTAACAGGTGTCTTGAAAGGACATTGGACGGGACAGCAGAGCTCGAAAATTTGCCCTCATCAGGGTCAAGTTGAGTCTCCCGTACAAACTTGAGGTAGCCTGGGACTTCGAGATATTGTAGCGAGCAGCAAGACGAGAAGCCAATCGTACCAGGTGCTGCCTAGCTTCTGTACCCCAACACCCATAGCTCTCCACAGCTAGTGGGACACATTTCCACCCAAGCTCAGAGCATTTCACATAGATGGCATTATGCTTCCGCTGTTCAGCTGCCAAGGATGCTGACCCTGCCGTCACACTCGCTTCAGTAAAGGTACTTGGGTTAAGCGGCGATGTGACGGTAATGTCAAATGCAGCTGGCTTGCCTAACATCCAGTCAGGACCAGAACATCAGCAGGTCGTGTACGACGTTGGTCATGCCCAAGACCACTCCCTGCTTCAACACGGGCATCAATGCAGGTTCGCCTGCAGGTCTCCAGAAACACATCTCGAAGCCTGTTGTGGCGGGAGACTACATCACCCCTGTACTTGCATTTTAATGCATGATGACCCAAGGGGTCAAGACAGTGTGAGGAACAGAATGGACATTTGGCACCTTGAGAGGAATCAATACCTATCACAGGAAAAAATTTCGCGTTCCCATTAATGGAATTAATACTGGGAACAGCGCGATTCCAGGGTCAAAAACCCATTAATGGGAACGTTGTACAAAATCGCGTATGGTTTTTTTCATGGGATTTTATGGGATCCTACCTTGGGAATATAGCTTTCCATTATGGTTTTTTCTGTATTTCCATCCTGGTATTTCCAAATTCCGTTCACTGTACACCTGGGATTCTCCAAAATTACACCCTGTGACACCGTGGGTTTATTAGATTCCCATTATGGGAATCCGTAATTCCTCCTCCGCTGCTATTCCCACCCTGGTTTTTTCTTTCCCCCCCCCCCCCCCCCCCCCCCCCCCCCCCCCCCTATAGTTCACGCATGGTTCGCTTGTATTCCACCATGGTAAATTTTAAATTTCCACCCTGTTTTCTATAACGTTCCATATTTTTTCACCGAGGTTCCTTTTGCCCCACCATGCACGCTTCCGTTCTGCGTTCCATCCTGGCCTGTTACCTTATGTAATAAACAAAACATTCACATAACACATTGATCATGAATACTAATCAGCATATAATGAAGTGCATGGATAACAATACTACATACACATAGAAAGACTGAGCACAGTTTACAGTACTCCATTAACAATGATATCATCTCTTTTGATGTTCTGTAGGTCACAATCATCTTCTAAGACTATCAACCGCTTACTTAGAAGGGCTTTGGCAAGTGGCATGAGTAACGCTGCTTTGGACATTGTATGGAAGTGCTTTCTTTTGTCAGGTGAAATGTGACAATTAATAGCCCCAAGCATTTGTTGCCTTGTAACCTCCTTCAAGAAGTGTACCTTGAAGGCTGATACAATGATGACCTCAGCACTCTTCATTGATAAATCTGAACAGAATGAACAATAGTGTATATATTATAATACTATATATGTTTATACCTGAGGTTGATGTTAAGACTGATGTTGATGCTGAAGGAGATGCTACTGTTGAGGTTGATACTGATGAAGTTGCTGATGTTAATTGTGATGTTGATGATAATGATGATGTTGATGCTACTGTTGATGCAGATACTGATGTTGATTGTGATGCGGATGTTAATGCTGATGGTGATGTTGATGCTGTTGCTGTGAAAGAAAATCATCAATGAATGTAGATCAGTTATACATTGAATGACTTCTCACTAAGATTCACAAACTCACATTCTGCTGTGCTTTCTGAGTGAGATTGTTCTGTGAAGAATATTTTCCAGGGATTTAGCACCTCTTCTTTACATTCATGAAGCATGCATACCAATCTCATGCAGCATACATCTAAAAGTTACCTGAATTAGTCACACATTTGACAGATGATTTCACTTTTTCCCCTTTTCTGACGTGCCTGTAGTGATTGCATGAGGCCCCCATTCTCAACATTGCTAAATTTTAACCTTACATAATTGAAATAATATTGGTATTAGTCCCTGTTTTTGACTACATAACTTGGTACTTGAATCAACCCCGTGATAATGAACAGATACATACCCATACCTTGGTGTAATCAAATCCTTTCTTGATCATCCTCCTTCTTTCAGTTAAGGTGTCAATGATGTGCTGCCTAATTGCTCGCTCCCCAAAGTATTTGGTTGAGCAATTTGGAACCAATTTCTGTACCATATCCTCGAGTTTCTTTTTCTCTTCAGGTCAGTCTTAAACAAAGGAATAACATTTCATTTCCACTGTTCTTTTACAACTTTGTTCACCTTATTTCGCCTATGGATTTAAAAAAGTCACTTTTCAATTCTATGATTTATAATGCTTACATCATCAGGTACAATCGTTTCTCCTCTGGTGGGATCTTCATCAACTCAACAAGGGAAAGTTTTTTCCTGGCACCGCCAAAGCCTTCAGGTGCAGGAGAATTATCACAGGCAGCTGCTATTGTGGGCTGCTCCAACGTTAGTTTTATGAGCTTTCTTAACTTCAGTTGCTCACTAACAGTTTTAAGCCCACAAGCTTTCAGCTGCTCCATGCCGCCATGTTGGTACAGCAACGCAAGAGACTCTCCATCACAAATTCCCTGCTCTGTGAATTGTGTTAATAAAAAAAATAATTTCAAAACATTGTGGTTGCGACACGTTCAGATGCTAATTAATCATCCCGCCCTATGGGCGGGAGCATGCACGCAGCATGCATGTGCACATGGCATTGGCATCAAAAAGAAGGAAAAAGGTACGTTGGTATTAGCTATAAACAATTATCCCACCGATTCCGATTCAAGTTGCATCTCGCGGCAATGGCTTTTATACAGCAGATATACATGTACATGTACATCTCGTTAACGCGTACAGTTGTATTTGCTATACGAAGCATGTACAAAAAATTTTAGGCGTATGTAGCCAATGTTACAGATAGCTAGTGCGATTCAACTGGCGATTATATAGTCCATGCGTACATAATTATTACATTACAATGATTACATGCATGCGCGATATGTAAATCGATCAACTGACTGTTTGGCAGTGTTACTACCTTTAAAGCTTTGCGCAACTGCGTGACTGAAGTTTTTCTCTGTCCATTCTTCAGTTTCGGTGACTGTCCATAGCTTGGCAACTTCCAGCGGTACCATCTTGCTTGTACGCATGCGCAATAGAGCAAATTAAAGTCTAATCTGCGCATCAATGAACAATATTTGGGATCGGAAAGAAGTTGCCTACTGTACGTGTGCAGCTAGGCAAGCATCTCACGCTCACTGCCCATGTGAGGATTGCAAGGATAATGCTGTTTCTCGATCAACTGAACTAAGACATTGGAAAAATTATTTGCAAGTAGCAGGTACGCGCGTGGCTTAATCAAAACAATTTGCGATTATATGTGCTGCTTTAATTTATAGCAAGTTCCCGTAACATTGGCGAAAGAGCTGATATCGAGGAACCTGACTACAATACTGCATTGCAAATTGCCGATCTTCCAGCTGGTCTAACGGAAGATGCAATTGCAATAGATGATGAAACGTTGACTATTGAACCTGATTATATTGTGGACTGTGCTGATGATTATGTGACTCCTCCTTACTCAGATGTTAGTGTTATCTCTACGGCTGATGAACATGAACTGTTTGCCAACACTGATGAACTGTTTGCCAACACTGATGAACAGATGCAGCTTGCCAACACTGATGAACAATTGCAGTTAACTGATGAAGACAACCAGGAGCGAAGAAAGATAGAAAATGATGTTTTAGAAGCTGTTCTTGATGCTTTGGTGATCCAAGATGATTTTTCTACTTCACAAGAACATTTCATGAGAGTGCTAAGCTATGGTAGAGATTTATACTGCAAGGGAGACCCTCAACTGTTGAGATACTGGTCTAGATCTTGGCAAGCAGTTACAAAGCTATTGAAGATGAAAGGATATAAGGAACCCATTACGTATCAAATATGCCTGAGCACAGAACACCCTACCTGTTATGACATTATGAATTCCACTGAACTAGTTTGCAAGTAAGCTTCCAAACCTTTACTTACATCTTCTATACATATTGCCCCATGTACATAATTTGTATCCATTTTTGCATCTGCACATGCAGGTATTGCCATCAAAAAGGGACAATAGGTTTCTTTTATATGTGCCTTCATAATAAGATATTAAGATGGTGCAGCAACCCATTGTTTTGTGAAAAGACGACAGCTCATTGGAATGAAAGAGAATTCTGGTTAGGAGTCGGAAGAAATAATAATTCGAAAAATGAAATATGGAATGGGTCACGCTTTAAAGAGTTGTCGTGGTTTTGGAATCCCGATGTTAAATGGATTGTGCCAGCACTCTGCCCTACATGCAAAGAAATAGTAAGCAGCACAATAATCAAAGAAGCCTTACATCTGGCATCAAATGATTCTATCACCGATAGCTTTGATCCTACAGTATGCATCTTTATTGAATGCCCTAATTGTTTTACAAATTTTAAGCATGCACCCAAATTCACCAGGGGAGATCCTAGAAACATAGCACTCATTGGTCATTGGGATGGATGGCAACCTTTTTCTACATCTGGCAAGCATAGCTGTGGTAAGTGCATGCGTA
The DNA here is from genome assembly GCA_963681505.1 of Eunapius fragilis. Lineage (NCBI taxonomy): Eukaryota > Metazoa > Porifera > Demospongiae > Spongillida > Spongillidae > Eunapius > Eunapius fragilis. The sequence continues at coordinate 20,113,294 of OY811971.1, forward strand.
ATATCCAGCTATATATATATATTGTATCAATAGGGTCCATAGAAGTGTCAATAGCTACAATGAAAAAGGAAGATCGGTGTAAAGTAGACGAAGTCTATGTTTGTGGATTTGTGCCAAACCATATGTTGCCTAACAAGTGTGCTATTTCACTTGATCCATTTCTACAAATATTGGTTGAGGAAATAGAAGATCTATTTGTAAATGGTAAGGAAATATACCCCATTCATGTACATGCATTTCAGTATGTTATATATGCAGGTATTGAAGTTGAATATGCTGGGCAGTTAGATGGGTTTCCTCCAGGCAAAACGGTGATTAGATGTTTGTTACTTCTGTGGACTGGAGATTACCCTGCTCAGTCACAAGTTGGAAAGTTTATTCAGGGTGGCATGAGACCCTGCAGGCGGTGCAATCTAGTTGGTAAGCTGAGAAGATACAATATAGAGCTAACGTAATACTGCACTGTGCTAAATTTTTTTACCAGGCACACAAGGACCTGATAGCAACCACTATTACTATGGTAATTACCGGTATCATGCTAAGTATCCTTGGCCTGAGAGAGAAATGCTGGATTGTATTGAGTATATGAAAAATGTAGCTATTGAAGAGCGTCCATCGGTGTGTGCCACAATGGCAAGAGAATGTGGATTTACTGGGCTTTCAGTGTTACATCGCCTTTATGCAGCATATGGTTTTAATGTTCTAAAAGACTTGGTGTTTTGATGGTATGCATGATGTTCTTCTGAATGTAATCAAGCATCACCTTGAAGTACAATTAGAACTTGGATTATTGAATAAAGCTACCATCGAAGAGCGATTGGAAGCCGTGCCGTGGACATCAGGTAACTTTCATAACTATTCTATTTAAAACTATTTATTATGTTTTTAATCTGAACTCAGAGATGGTAGGCTACCAACAGCAATAACAAAACGTTTGGGCTTTTGGAAAGCTGAAGATTTTATGAAATTTTGCTACCCTGCATCTGAGTATGTTTTGGGTGGAGTTTTGTCTGATGCTTACTATCATGCTTGGATACTACTTGTTCGAATTACTGAAATGATCTTTTTTACTGGACGAAATGGTATGTCTGCAGATGATATTGTATTACTGAAACAGTTGATTTTAAAGCATAATATCCTAACAGAAGAAGCAGAAGGAATTAAAAGTTGTGTTATAACGCTTCATAACTTATTGCACTATCCAGAAGACATAGAACGATTTTCTAGCTCAGATAATTATTGGTGCTTCACATTTGAAAGAGCAGTTCACAGTTATGTGTCTATAAGTTCTAACAACAAGAATATGGAATTTACATTTTCTGAAGTAGAGTGCCGAAGAGAGTTTCTCAAGTTTTACAAAATGTCTTATGATAGTTTCCTTCCATTGCCTCATCCGATTGCTGAAGTAAGTTTATAATTAATTTTTTTCATTAATTGGTTTGCATGATAAATGAAAAATTTAAATAACTTCTCTGCGATTCAGAAATTGTACACATAATCTCATACATGCATGTCTTGGAATTGTTACATGATAAACACAATTGTATTTCATGCCTCTGTCGATGCTTCTAGAAATATTACACAACTCCATTTACAACTGTAGAAACAAATTATAATCACTTTCATTTTCTTAATGTACATGCAAAGAGTATTTCACAAGCAAGACAATTGTCAAAGCAATTCTCTGATGTTAAAAGTATTCTTGTGGGTGGAAAAAAATACGTTCCATTAACTGCAGTTGAAAGCAATTTGATCAACCAAGTGCTAACAACTCCAATGCCATGGGATAATGATTCACATATTGCTACCATCCAAGTTAGCAGTATTTACATGCCAAATCATGGATACAATGGTACCTTGTATAGAATCAATGAACACATACTTTCCAAATATGATACTTCTGAAGAGTTAATAGTTGTCAGGATTTTGAATATTGTATCATTAAATCTACAAGGAGAGTATAAAACGTTTATAAAGGGAGAAGCATACACACAAGCATTAACAGCTACTGGAGATTCGAGATTCCATGAGTATAGCGATAATCCCTTTGTTGAACCATCAGCGACGATGCTGTTCATTCCAGTGAGTGGAATAGTTAGAAAAGTTATGCTTTATCCTGACCCAGAACATCTTCAAGATCCATACTACTACATTGTCATCGATTATCAAAGACCAGTTCTGCCATTGTGTAGTAGTGATGTATTAGTTCCACACTATCCTGAGGTTGGAGAAATGGTGCATGTGAAAGGAATCAATGGAAATGAACTTTATTTGGCAGCAATACATTCTGTTGATTATAATGCTGCCACTTGTTATGCATATTTTATGAGAGAGATGCTGATTCTACTGTAACTGTACGTTACAAACGCCTAAAGGAGAAGGAGAAAGTTCATTTTGCCTCAATAGTACATGCATTGGATGGATTCTTTGAAGAAAAATTTTGGTTTCAGTAGTTTTGTTTCATATTGTGTGTTGCAGAATTGATTCTGAATTCTCACACTGTAATTAAAACGGTACTTTTGGCTTTATTCTGGGAATTGAAATCCCTATATATACATTGGTTTGATGTCTTTCCGCACTTAGATTTACATGTTTATTGCAAGCATAGTATTTAGAATAACAACTGTGGAAATAAAATTCCCATGTTGGGTTAGCATTTCCCTGATGGGATTTTTTTTCCAGGATCGGAATTGATCAATTACTACTTATGCTGGGAATTAAAAACCCATGCTGGGATTAAAAACCCACTATGGAAAACGAAATCCCAATGTTGGGATTGATTGTCATGATGGGATTATTTTTTTCCTGGTGTGGAAATTTCTTATGATAATGGGAATAAAAAATTCCATGCTGGGAATTTGGTTGTAAACCCAAACGTGGGAATAAAAATTACTGGGAAATGTCATAAACCCGTTAATGGGAACACGAAATTTTTTCCTGTGTATAACCAACACTTTATACCAGCTTGAAACTCTGACGGGTCAAGGTGGAGATTAAGTCCAGGAGCTGGAACAACCGGGAGCCATGCATGATTTAAAATTATTCATGAATCGGAGCCGCCGTCGAAAGTGATGTCGCCGCAACGGTGTCAATGCCCGCTGTAAGTGTTGTGCGTGCGCTAAAGCGAACCGCGCATGTACCGCCGATTGCCTCCCGTCAAAGCACCGTACCGATGCTGTCAAAATGCTCCAACCTCAATCGCAGCATCGAACAATGGGTCTACAGACAGTGTTTCGAGCTCACAATCACCTTACCAGCATACTTCCAAATTTCCTGATTCCCAGCAGCTGCCTGTCACAACCATTGCGCCGCCACAGCTTCCTCCCACTTCACTACCTACAAATGCAAATCACACTCATTGTCGAATCCAGCCTCAACCTAATTCAACTGTGCCTATACCATATCCATTGGCTGAATCACCACTTCCTTCTACACCCATTCCTCCTTCACCATATCTTTAGTTGCTCAGCAGTGGGATGATCAAACCCAGCTACCAGCATTAATCCCGGACTCGACCCGGAGCCTCAATCACCAGGACAGGGACCCTTTCATTCTTCCAATCCTTCATGTACCCACTTCATCCACAAAAAATTCCAGTTCCAACTACCCTTATCACCCTCCCTGGAGAGGGTATCACAATCGGCCACTTGTTGCAAGTGCCACTCCTCTGGCGCCCGTTACAAGTGCTGTCGGGAAGAGCGCCTTAGTGTACACTGCTACCCGGGGAGAAGGGCAAAATGCGCTAACATTGCTCCCTCAAATGCTGTCATCCTACTTGCATCATCGCCACAACCATGCATAGGCTTATCTTCAATCCAATAGCTCTCATTCTCTCCCCAGTGGACAGGGACCATTTAAACAGCCATCCCTTGGACGCCTTCGCCTCAGAGTCAGCCCTCTCTCACGGATGAACAGGCTTGCAATGTTATTAGGCCACTCTCTCTAAACACCCCCTCTATGGGGGCTACCTCTAATGTTCCGATGCCTCCACACACCCCATTTTCATCAATGGTTGCCCCACTCCCATGTCTGAGCAATGGTCATTCGAGTCCGAGCCCCTCATCTGTCATAGCAGTGCAACAACTGCCTTCACCACAACTGTTGTCGGCACCGCCGTCCCCTACCTCTCATTTCTTGGCATTTAGTGCTAACAATTTGTTTGTCCTATATGCCAGCAGCTGATGGTTAATTCACACCATTCCTCTCACCATCGGAAATGCTCACATGCCTCCACAACACCTCCTATTCAGTCCTTTCTCCTTGTCCAAGGGGCCCACCCTCCTGTTTCCCTGCCCATATTTTATTCTGTCTGTAAACTACCAGGCCATACAGTTTGACACGTCCCTGTGAAGGTCAGATAAATGCCTTCTTGCCCCAAAGCGTGGAGGCCGACATCACAAGCCTGTGCCTATCAGTCATCTATGTTCCCAATGGTCGAAAGGTGAGTTCAGTGTACTATGGAATCGAGCACTCAATCATCATTCCTCAGGTCCCCATTCTGCCCCTAACCACAAATGTTCAGCAAGTCTCTCTTCCTAAGGAGGTACTCCTCTCTAAGGCCTGTCAGGTTCTAACTTCCATGGGCCTGGCCTCCAACAGCAATACCACATGGAATCTCCTGGTCTCAAAGCATCCTAAAGGCACCCCCCCCCCCCCCCAAACACCCTTGCCTTCCACCAGACTTTAATATCATGGCCCTTTTGCACTCCTTCCCAAAGGACACAGCGTGTGGCCCCTCAGGTCTTCGCATACAGCACCTCATAGAAGCAGCAGAGGTTCCCCTTCATGCAGTTCCCGATCTGTGCAGTGCTTGGGAATGTGGTCAACTTACTTATCTCTGGCAAGGTTCCTGTACAAGTGGCTAGGTTTCCTCGCAGGGGGTAACCTGGTGGCCTTGGAAAAGAACAAACCGAATTGCCCTCCAGACATCCGGCCCATTGCAGTTGGAGAAGCCATTAGACGTCTGGCTGCGAAATGCCTATGCGTGATCACCAAGGAAAATGCTCAGGACTTCCTGGCTCCTCTTCAGCTTGGGTAGCTTGTCCAGCAGGTGCAGAGAAGTTAATTCATGGTGTGAGAGGCTGTGTGGATGAACATTGGCATGATGCAGATTTGGCAGTCCTGACGATTGACTTACACAATGCTTTCTATCGGGTATCCAGACAGGCTGTCCTCGATGCCTGTGGCCTTCACTTCCCAGAACTACTCCCATGGTCCTCATGGTGCTATGGTCAGCATCCTGCCTTGTGGCACCCTTTGGATACTATTTCCTCAGAAATAGGTGTGCAACAAGGTGATCTTCTAGGTCCCGTTCTGTTTTGTCTAGTGTTGCAACAGGTTGTCTCAGCAAATGCAAAGGATGCTGACTGTGCATCCCTATTGTTGCACAAATGGTACATTGATGATGGTGTTGTTGCTGGCCCCATTGCGGCCATTGCTCGTGTTCTCAACATTATACAAGACCGTGGACCACCTCTTGGCCTTTGCATCAACATCCCAAGTATGAATTATTCAGTTTAAGTGATCTCTGTTCTTTCCCAAATGAGATGAAGTGATCCAATGTGCCCCACTTAAAGATCCTGGGCATAGGTGACCTAGTGCTCTGTGCTACGTTTGAGGCCCAGAAGCAGTCAGAGGCTTCCAAGTTACTTCAGCAGTTAGAGGCTGTGGGCTCTATAGAGTTTTCTCGTCGTTACCCACGCAGGCTTTTGCTATTGTTAAATAACCCTTTTTCAGAGTAGCTAGCCCAAAGGTTATATTCGCGATGCCGTCAATATTAAGTTGTATTGGAACAGTATCATTGTGAAAAGTGCTTTAATTTTTCATGCCAAATAAATGGAAAACTAAAAAAGCTGCACCCCAGGCCCCGCTACGGGTGGGGCACGCCCCTCCCGTTCCCACGTGCACGCCCATCATGAATTTAATCTTAGACCCCCCTTCCCTAATTCCTTGATCCGCCCCTGAAAGGAGTGCCCTTCATAAGCGTAACAGAGCAGTTGAAAATTGCAACTGTACTAATACAGTTATAGTTCCAGATAAGCCCCTCCCCCCAGCCAATTGGCTTGTGTTGACACAATCTGCGGCTGCTCCTGCGTGTTGAGGGGAAAAAATTCGCTCCCTGCGGAATTTTCTATGCCGCCAAATAAAAAAATAAAATAAAAAATAGAAGCACCTGTAGTACGGTTTCTCACACCATGCAATAAGTTCGCTCCTCACATAAGAATATGAGGACTACGTGGACGATGAACACTTCCAACAGTACCAATCACAGAGCTCCATCAGAAGGACGCGGTAGTGAATTTAGTCCTCACCGTTTCTAACATCTGTTACAGTATCGTTCGCTGCACCTTCTACATAATTGCGGTTATTAACGGAGAATGGCCACTTGGAAAGCCATCCTGTTATGTGGTGGGAACGATAGAGATTTTCCTAGCGCTCTTGAGGTACACGTTCATACTGGCATTCAGTATGGACCGATTCGGTACAGTCATGTTTCCATTTAAGTATCCTACAAACAGTACAAAGGTTTCAGCTGTAATCTTCACTGTTGGCAGTGTGTACGGGGCTGCCATATCTCTGATATTCTGTACAAATATCTTCGGCTGTTACAATCTTGATGGATTTGATTATATATGTATTATCCAAGTGCACTGCTCTGAAATCTATTGTTATGTGTACATCGTCCTCAACATAATCATCTCGAACACTTATGGCATTCTGATACCATTGGTGCTTAACATGTTAGTGTTCTACAAGGCTATAAAGCTTCGCACAACAGTGGCCTGCGGAACGATCGGAAATGTGGAAATTAGCGGTTCGTGTGAAGACAGTACAAAACGTCAGGACATCAGAGCTGTGGTGACGATCGTACTACTTCTCGCCTCTGTTATTGGTCTGACGTTACCCTACGCAATTTTTGTCTCCGCAAAGGGCATACTAGGATTCACAGTAACTGCTGGGACACCTATATCTCTGTTGGGCATACTGATGAGTGATTTGCAAGTGCTCGTCTCCATCACCGACGCTCTCGTTGTTTGGAGGAACACAGAGGTCAAGGCGTGCGCCAAGTCCCTGTATCAGAGGGCGTGCAAAATCTTAAAGAATGAAGACTGAAGATAAATCATATTATTCCAAACAGATGCAGTTGTAGCCCTATACAAGACACTTCGTAGCAGCATGTAAAGTTAGTATATGGTTGTTATTTACTAGCTTGTATGGCATGGTCTCACTTTAATGCCTTCATTACATGACATGAGATATTAACTGTCTCTACGAAAAAGTTGGTATAGTGATGTAAATGCAAGGAAACAAGGTTCACTGACTGGGAAAGGGGAAAATGAAATAGTCTGCACGTGCATGTAATATTTTTAATACCTATTATAGTCAATTTCATTTTTCCTTCCAAGTCAGTTAACCTTATTTTTTTCCTTGCTTTTCACACCTTACAGAGTGTTTCATTCCTAGAGTGATACACCTTTCTCGTAGAGACCGTTTCTAGCAATTCCTTAATGTTTTAACATTTATACTTCAGTATTATTATTGGAGGTGGGAGCAATAGATCCTCAAATTGCACTTCTTCTCTTACGTCATTGTGCCTCATTTTGTACGCTGGTTCATTTAGCTCGCTCCACGCCACCTTCTCTTGTGTCTGAAGGTCTAGCATTGTTTGATAAGAGGTCCGTCGATACTTCACTGTGATTGTGTTGCAATTGATGCTTCAGACTCCGATTGGCTGCAAGTTCAGCTGAGCCTTAGTAGAGGTGGCGTAGGCCTCCCTTGGCATTGCATTGTTCAGCTGCTTATTTGGCATCAATTATCAAAGCTGGTTGTGCAGATCCTCGTGGTGAGTTCACTCTGCAAGCCAATACCACGTACAATAGCTTGGTTCCTCCTGAGAGCAGTGTTGCCGCGGTTGGACCGTCAACCATGAAAACCGGCAATCAGCCGATACGGTTGGCCTGACCGTGTCCGTGACCGCCAGAAAAAATGCATGACGTAATACTGGTCGCGAATCACTAAACCGCCGGTTTTTTTAGCAAAATAACCGGGAACCGTAAAAAATTTACACGGTTACCAAGTATGTATGAGTATTTTTTTTTTCACATGTTCTTATATAGAAAGAATTACAAAACAGAACAAAAATAACGAATGCAAAAAAAAAAAAAACTAAAGCCTATTGCATGATTGTAGGAAGTGATGCCCCATAATCAAAGCCTAGTCCACTCCTCCACTTTACCCTAGATCCTCTTAGGCATAAGCTTGATGCTCGAACCAGGGCAAATAAAAGTCGAGCTCTGATGAATGCACACGTTTCTGCATATGATTTTTCCCATTTTGCTGCTATGCTGGTAGAGATGTTCTTCAAAAAATGTTCTGCCTCTCTGTGGAGAAGCCCATCAACGGATATTACGAAAGGAGTAAATGTTCCTCGCCTATCTTCCACTGCCTTTTTATATAGCTTCTTCTTCTCTAGAGCCCCTGAGTCCAAAATTGATCCTGGTGTTCGATGCAGGTGTGATGGTGCGTCTGTGTCAATGACTTATATATCAAACAACACGTCCACCTGGGGAGTCCAAACACCTCGAATGCCTAGATCGGCCCTCAATCCTGGACCATCTGCTTTGGATTCAGCCTCATTGACTATTGGTTCACGTACAACTTGACTCCATACTTGAGCAGCCATATCCCCAAGAGATAGTATGCACGATTTGCGAAGGGGTTTAACAAAGAACTATTTTTGTGAATATTCACGTGAATAAAACGCTCATACGTTATTAAACAAGGGCGTGAATCAAAGCTGCATGTTTTTATGCAAGCATGTACATGTACATGTAAATGTAAATGCTTCGACAAAGAATTAAAGAGATTGTCCAGGCTGACATAGCAACTTCACTTGAATTAAGAATAATTGTTCGCAAAGTATACTATATGAGCCATAGCATGTGTATGAAACATTCACGTGAAGAAAAATTCTTCACAAAATATATTATATGAGCCATAGTATGAAACCTTCACGTGAAGAAAAATTCTTCACAGAGTACATTGTCTATTATATGAGCCATAGCATGCGTATGAAACATTCACGTGAAGAAAAATTCTTCACAAAGTATAATATATGAGCCATAGTATGAAACCTTCACGTGAAGAAAAATTCTTCACAGAGTACATTGTATATTATATGAGCCATAGCATGCTTATGAAACATTCACGTGAAGTAAAATTCTTCACACAGTATATTATAAGCCATAGTATGAAACCTTCACGTGAAGAAAAATTCTTCACAGAGTATATTATATGAGCCATAGCATGCGTATGAAGCATTCACGTGAAGAAAAATTCTTCACAAAGTATATTATATGAGCCATAGTATGAAACCTTCACGTGAAGAAAAATTCTTCACAGAGTATATTATATGAGCCATAGCTTGCGTATGAAGCATTCGCGTGAAGAAAAATTCTTCACACAGTATATTATATGAGCCATAGCATGCGTATGAAACATGCACGCTTTATTGTCATGGTCCTATATATATGCATTAATTTTAATTTGCAATGTTTAGTAACTAAAAGTACATGCTATATAATAATAAAAATTATTGTTTTATAATTATTATCATGCAACTGCATCTTTACCCGCAATTGCAGAACAAAAACCAAAGAACTTACAAGCATGTGGGTCAGCAACATAAGAGTCATCATCATCCTCATAGGCAACAACATCATTCTGGGGTTGTGATTTCTCGGACACTGAATGAAAGAAAATTTTCTTACTCTTCCAACTTGCATAATGTCATTTCCTATTATTTATCTCATTCCTCTCACATTATACATCAGTTTCAGTTTGATTATAAATCACATGTATGTGTTGACAGAGTCACACATAAATGTGCATTTCTCCCGAAAGAGTCGCACATAATGTGCATTTCTCCCTAATAAGCCCTTGGAAAAATTACCATCAAGTTTTTATGTTACAAACCTAGCTGAATACTGCCACTTGCACCTTCTCTTATTGCTGTGAAATAACGATATTGAAGATACAAAATCAATGAACATAATTACAGTTGTCAATACAAACATTTTACTGCATAATTATACTTACTCTCTAAAAATTCTGTATAACTTCCTGTGGCATACTAGCAATGGGGATACAAATGCTAGATATACAGGTCACCTGATCTGCATTGATCCCATTTCACGATATGAAACAGAGTTTGCTGCCTTCTATTAGAAAATAATGCCTTGCACTTGTGAGGACATCTTTCCTTTCTCATAGGTCCTTCCGAATTGTGAACTCTTCTGGGTGATCTATTTCTCTCTTCTCAAGTAGCTGTATGAATGGCTTCAAAGCTACAGCCATGCCACGAATCCTGCTTTTGTAGCCCTTTGGTGCAAAGTGTATTGAAGGATTTATGACTTGAAGAGCCTGAAATTTGGTGGCAGTAATTATGCAATAGTTGTAATAAATAAAATTATACATATACCTATTGAATTGATGGCTTAGCTGCTATGAATGATTTCAAAAGGTACTCAATACCTTTGGGCTCTTCACTGTGACAGGATTGCCTGGCTCGAACTTCTGGAAGTACAATGCCTTTAATGTAATCCCATACAGACTGATCTCCAAATTCTTCCAGAGTGAAGCATGATCTAAAAAAAGAAATCAGAAATTATTTACATTTACCTCAAGTGCACATGCTATTTTAAATGCATAATGTGTGGTGAGTCTTGAGTCGTCTAGCCCATGTCCAACTGGTTCTTCAAACCGATCTCGAATTTTATAAAGATCCTCCGCAGCCATGTCTTCCACTTTCAGTCTTCACAACAAAAAGAACTACAGGGAATGCCGAAACTGCTTTTTTTAGCAACTCATCCATAACATCCAGCTCTACGGTGGGAGAGTCTGCATGCAGCACAAGGTAGTAAGAGACACCTACACAGGAACCTTTACAAGAGAAGTAAATGCAATTGCTTGAATAATGCACTACGCATAAAATATTGTACCTGGGCTCATCGGCAGTTAGCCTGTCCAGGATGAATTCATATGCACTGATTAATGGAACGCATCTAGCGCATAACTGGGATCGTGCATTTTCGATCGAACCACACCCCAATGCTTCTATTAGCATTTGCTTGAATTTGACTTCGCTGTTGCTTGGATCATCATAAGCAAAGGGTAGTGATCCACCCATCTTAAAACGACTGCTACTTTCCGTTAGGAAAGACGTAAGGCCTTTCTCTAGATTCCCACAAACAGCTAGTGCTATCTTGAAGAAAATGGCTACTGTGGTGACCATATACACAACTGGGACTGCCACACTACCACATCGCCTATATGAATCAATTCATAAAACATGGATAAAACAGCCCCTGCTGAAGGAATCAAACAGATTGTTATGAGAATAGTTTTAAAATTAAATACAATGAACATACTAAGACAAAAAATCACGCACATGTTGTTTTTCCCAGCAAGTCTCCTAGTACCATGTGAAGAGGATTGGGTAGAAACGGTATACCTCTATTATGGATAACGCACCAGCAAAACCAAGTTTTTGGATGATTTCTGGAACCACCGGCAAATAATCTTGCTCTTCTGAGGCAATGTGTGTTCCATTGCTTCTGAAATGTAAATTGGATCCACTGAAGAACAAAAAACTTCACTGCCCATGCACACAACAGGCTTCAGTACTCTCCGCCTTGATACAGACTCTTCATCTGACTCAACATCATGGAAACTAAAATGTAAAGAAAATGAATTGCATTCGTTATATCATCAAAAATGTACTTTAACCTTTCCCAAATTTCTTGCATGAAGACCTGAAGCTGTGATCTTGTGAGACGACAGAAGAGTGCAGTATGTGAAAATGCTACAGAAACACATTTCTTCAGATCATCTGCATTGTTAATGTAGTACCAAGGCAGAAAACATGTTCTGTAGAGGAGACATAGCTACATAATATCTTTTCAAAAGATAAATGAGGGTGCAGTTCAGAGTATTCATGATGATGAATATCATTAGGTTATGAATTCATAATAAGCCTGGGGCAATATCATTATCAACAATATTCAATGACATATCGATATGTTAACTCAGCAACAGGTCTATACGTTCCGCATTGACCACTTGGTGCAGGGGATGCGGCTCATCTCCTATAATGATGGTCTACAAATAACTAACGAGATGAACATTACCCAAATAAAACACATAACTAAACTGGCTAAGGGGTTAGGCATAATGGACATAATTTGCCGGTTACTTTAGCTTCGTTTTGCTTTTTTAAAAAGTTAAAAGGTTAAGCGTTGGTTTGGTTAATCATTTCATGTCATTAATTATTCTATAGGATGATCCGCGGTACAATCAAGGATTATTGTAATTGGGACAGATATTTGCGCATCACATATAAGTTATAAAAATGGTTCACTGTGAAATCGCTACATATCCCGGACGTATCAACGATTATTGACATGTAATTATATTAGTGGGAATTGATTATTAATAACAGATTAGAATAGGAAGAATGCTGATCATATTTGATAGAAAAAAGTTAAAAGCACTCAAGAGATATCTCTGCGGTAGAATAGGATAATTAACTTTAGGGTGAAATATGTAAACATTAGTAATTATGACTTGAATATGGGTGGTCACTTATTCTTCCACGATTACTTTTAAATAAAACATCAATTAACTTAAACTTTACATGCTTTATACTCACTATTTTTTTTTACTGTGCATAAGTTATACACAACAATGATCATTAGTACATTTCAAATTTTTTTTACACCGTTGTCAGCTAGGTATGAGGTGAAAGGCATCATTGTATGACTCGGCAAATCCTTGTAAAGAAACCCAGCTGTGATTTCTATAAACATGGAAACAAATGCATTAATAAATGTGCTAGAAGCAGTTGAATAAAACTTACGCAATTAAGCCTGCACTGTAAGTCCAACAATTTTCTTTCGAAAAATACCCCATCAGTGACTTCTATGGCGTCCCGTTCAGTTTCATAAAGCGAAACCCCGTGCTTGTCTTGTTGCCATACACTGTGCGTAGTTGTACAATAAGCCAAGCTCTTGACATCGTAGGGAAATTTTTAGTACATAACATTGGTTGTGTGATAAGACACAAGACGTCGTTGACATGTTATGAACTCGCGCGTAGGTGGAGCAAAAAGGCTTGAGCATAACGCACTTGATGTATTCAGTGCGAGCTCCAGTTCACTGGTCACATTCAAACGCTCTTGATTTAACATCATATCGATATCCGTTTCAGAATCTTCGACTGGCTTTATCGCATCCCTTAAAAACTTCTCAACTTCTGATGCTCAGTTAGGGACTCTGGCATACGTTGGATGCTATGGCTATAAACAGTGGCGGCGGAAGGTATATAAGATTGGGGGGGGGGGGGCTTTAAAAGCGAGGATAATTAAATTCATGACTTTAAAGAGAGCATTTGTTCACAGTATTCCGTTTGTCTGCCGGGGGCGGAAGAAGTAAGAACTCCCCAACCCATTACGATCTATCTGTACTGTTAGCATTTGGCATACAGCAAACAATCAATCGGGACAGCCTTCGCTTCACATTGTCAAGTACGCTAATTGGGGGCAGGGAGGGAGGTGTGCCCTCCCGCGCGAATTGTGGAAGCTTTCGATGCCCTAATTATATTTATGCACGAACTCATACGATGAATATTATTAGTTGAGAGGGGCCCCCCCTTTTCCCCATCGAGCGGTCACCTACGGTGACTTTTCTGGATGTCATTTCATAAATGCGCGGGCACAGGCGAACGGTAACAGTATACGCGAGCAATCTCGCGGGCAAGGAATAACAATTGTACTATACCGGTTATTGTTTAGGAGGGGCTGAGCCCCCCCCCCTATGTCATTATTGGGGGGGCTCGAGACCCTCCAGCCCCCTTCCGCCGTCACTGAGCACAATCCTAGCTCCATAATGCGCAATAAACCACGTAAACTTCACGTTCTCATCAAGGCTTTTCAGAGAGTGACTGCTACATTGCCCGAGCTCAAAACTGCTGGTACGCTGCCTTCAATATCCATCTTGTTACTGATGCTACGCTCGGCTAAATCATCGAGATCGGGAAGTAACTGCCGAGACCTCTTGTGTTAGCAGACGCATTTTTAAAAAGTCACTGACGTAATCCGACTCAAGTCCCCAGGCCGGCGTGTGAAACAAACAAAAAATGTATTACTGAAATGTCCTTCGCAAATCGTGCTGCATATGGCTAGCGTAGGAAGGTGGAGAGGCTAGCGTAATAGGAAAGGTTAATTTTCCCCAGCGCAATTGTTTTTTGGTGTCTACTTATTTGGGTTAATTTCTCCCTTGATCATTACGTCACGCTATATTTAGATATAAACAGCGTCTTCAAAAATCAGGGACGCTGGAACAAAAATCTTTGACTTGTTTCCCAGACGGTCTGGACGTAGTAATTATACTGTATAATCGCTTACGTCATAGACGGTCTGGGTACGAGACTAGCATAGGGTAGTTACGTATATAATCATTTCGGATGACGACATTGGAAGTGTAAACATCACGGGGAAATCTTGGGGAATTTCCGAGTATCGGCCTATATATTGCGTGGGTCGGGGTCGGAAAACATCCAACTGGGAATCATGGCCATTGAAATTTTGCTTTTCGCTTGTGTTCTCATCGCTGCTGTATCGGCGGTGGCTTTGATTTACAAGTGAGCTTCAAAATTGTGTGACACGATTGAGTGAACCGTCATTGCCGTGCTACATGCTGTCGTGTGTAGGTATTGGACTAAGTTCAGGACGCTGGAACGGCTAGGTGTGGCGGGTCCAAAACCCTCGCTGTACTTCGGAAGTGCCAAAGAATACTGCAGCTGTGTAAATTAAAAACAAATTTGCTAGCTCATTGCACTCTGTAATAAATATCATTCCGACCCCAGGGCCCGCTGAAGTTCATGCAGCAGCTAGTCAACACGTACGGACCCGTTTGCGGGTAAGTTTGTCATGATATACCGTTGAACTGCCGAATGCGTGCGTGCTTGCTGCCAAACAGAATGTAACGTGCAAGTAGCGCTAGCTGGGCATGTGCACGCCGCGCACCCCATAGCTCCATAGAGCTAGGGGTTTGCAGAGTCATCTCGGGAAGGTATGCCGCCGACCTTTCCCGGGCGACTTTACATCCTTTCCACGAACACATGAATACATGCATATACATGTATGTGTACAAAAAGACAGGCAGCTCAGCAAATTGGCACAACGTAACTGATTAAATATATATACATGGGATATTGACGCCTTTATACAAGTCATTCACCTCGCCAAACTCAAAATAGTATTAAAAGCGTACATGCTTGCTTCAGCAAAAAAAGGTGCCCTTCGCAGTTTACTTATGCATATAGATTTACTAGTCCAATCTTCATTATACAATTTTAGTTTGTTCCTTGCACGATCTGTTAATTTTTATTTTAATGCATAACGTTATATACGCTCCATTTTGACGCAGTTACTACTACGGCGCCAAACCAATCTTTGTAATCACTGATTGCGACATGATCAAGAAAGTACTGCGCAGTGATTTCGACAGCTTCAGTGAACGAGAGGTATGCATAGTCTGCGAGCGTAAACGGCGCGTATGAACAAAAGTTCGCGGCGATTGAATAACGTTTTTCTTTCGAATGCATATGCATGCACACGATTTTCATAAACAAAACAATGAAATACAGTCATAACTAAATTTAGTCCCGAGGAACCTTTAAACCGGCACAACTCGGTACCACTAGCATGTACTCATATATGCTACTATACTAGTAGCTTCGACATGTATAAATTATCTCTGTGTCTGGTAATGGCAACAGAGTTGATTTCATAATTCCCCGTAACGTAATGTAACAGGCATGCAAGTCAATAAATAGAAAATTGAGAATCACATGCAGTGAATGGGAAGGGGAGGGGGGAAGGAAGCATGTGCCCCCCAAGAATTAGAGTGCATGTGTGTAACCTAGGTGCATATGCATCTAAAATTATCTACATGAATGCTAACATGTTTTTAATGTGCGCATGCATGCATAATATGGTTCACATCAAGCTGTGAAGAATTGTGCCTACATGTAGGCTTAGGTACAGGGCATGCCTTTAAACTGACAAACATTGGATATGAATTAGACTGAATTACATTCAGTTACATTCAGGCCTATTGAGTATTGTGCCCTCCCAAAGTATAAAAGCTATCTATGGCCCTGCATACTGCTGTCAGACTCTGTAATGTGACAAAAGATTTCCATCCATACCCGCCAATTCAGCATGTCATTGATTATCTGAAGAAAAATGCTGCAAAATGCCGGGGATTGCTGCAGGCCAAGGGTGAAGCCTGGAAACGAGCGAGAAAAATCATCCAACCGGACCTGAAAGGAAAGACGGTTGTAAGTTTTTTTAAAGTCATGTGCACCAGTCCGGGCATGTTCACAGCATGTATTACATTGTGCCATCACACTCTTCACAGCTGTTTCCAGTAATAAAAGCCAAATGTGAAACCATCTGTGAAGTACTCAGTCGACATGCCGAATTAGGGGAAACTGTGGACATTTACAGGTAGGCACATTTGGAAATTCGCTAATACATGGACATATGATTGATGTCAATCTCCACCCACTCCCCTAATTCCTCTCCCCCCTTCCACCCTTCCTTCCCCCTGGTCACCTAATTTTTATTAAAAACGCACGCAATAACCACAATGTACCTCCACACATATGGACTACACGGCAAACAGAATACTTGGCCAATTTACAATGGAAACCATTCTAGCTGTTGTCTTTAGCCACCACGTTGATATCCTTCATGGAAAAGAAGATCAGTTCACAAGACTAAGCCAATGTGTTCTTCGTGATGGCCAAGCCGCTGCATACTTTGGTGGAGGAGACTTTTCGGTCCCTGTGTTCCTTAGCAATTTTCCATTTCTGGAATACTTTGTGCGAATGTATTACAGCTGTTCAGAGGCTGGGAAATCATCCAAGATGCTCACCGATAATATTATTGAGCTGATAAAGGCAAGAAGAGCAGAAAATGGCCAGTCCAATTGCAAGGTATGTATTTTGCATGCTCTGGTGCTAGCTGGATCCTTTGTAGAACTGGGGGGACGATTACAACAACAATAATCTATGAAGTGGATGTACATAGTGAAATTAGAGTGATTTGATTCAAACACTACATTTCGCAAATAGGCATTTAGAGGGGTGGCTTTTGTTAAACCTTTTCCCAATCTTACATCCCACCCACCTTCTCAAAGGAAAAAGATTTTCTTGCAAAAATAATTTCATGTGAACACTTTTCTGTGCATTGTCTAACCATTTTAGCATAGAAGTAATGCCATATAAGCCGAGGATTGATATTTGAAATGAAAATACTCATAAATATAAAATGTGCAATACACTGTGTAAAAAGCGTAGTTATATGCTGTGTATAACATTAATAACCAGCATGTAACATGTGTATAACTGATACCCAGTGTATAACATGTGCATAGCAGTGTGTATGGAGACCTAATACGCAAAATTCTGTATAACGTCTCAATACACACTGTAATGCACTATCATCTTACACACCTATGTTCCTATGAATGCACAACGTTCCTGCATGATACAGAACCATCACACAAAGACTCATGAGCACCAATATGCCTCAGGTCATGTGAATGTTGCTTGTTCCCATTCAGCATCAAGATGTCCTGCAAACAATGATTGATGGCCAAAAACTCAGTGATGAAGAAATCGTGGCCCATTCCAAGAACTTATTATTGGCGGGCTTTGAAAGCATGGCTAACCTCCTTGCTTACACATCCTATCTCTTGGCCTTGAACCCAGAGAAGCAGGAAAAGCTTCACAACGAGATTGAATCTTACTTCAAAGGAAACCCGGTAAGGATCATTTTTAATGTGTCCGGTTGGAACAAAATAAAATGGGATAGCCAATAACCCTCACCCTAACCCTAGCACTTATTTTTATTTTTTTATATTCATATTATTTTTTTGTATGTCATTATTCTATGTTGCCAATAACCATTAACTGTGGTAATATTAATATCATAAAACATGCGTAATAATCATGTGTGGATATCTGACTTCATTATCACACGATTACGTAACAACATAACAGCACACAAAATAATATCAATGTAGGTGTTCTGCTCCACATCCTTGGAGTGTGTGCTTTTCACCATGCATGCATGCTGTTAGCAAGTGAACTTTTCCCAGTCTTGAAATGGAGGACAATCACATATATGATGGCTTACATGCATGTACATGTACAATGTATCTCGACAGCTAAAAAAGAATGCAAAATTCACCCCAGTTCATGTGCTTGGTTCCCTCTCACCTATCCTTAACGTATTAACACCAAAATTTTTTTTGTTTAACTAAAGTAGAGTTGTCCAAAATGAAGCCAACCAAGGCAACAGGAATTGTATCAGAAATATAAACAGTAGAAATAAACATGAATAACTATCATTCAAAAGAGTGTCTGGAAGAATTAATGCAGATTTGCTCTCTTGGCATTAATTTAATTGTCTTGTAATTTGAGACCACATACATGTTAATCCTTGCCTTTCACACCATCTAGGGTGCTGAACCAAATAGCACAGTTGACATCAAATACCTCGACTGGGTTATTCAAGAATCCCTTCGACTGTATCCGCCAATCCATGTCCTTCATCGGCATTGTGTTCGTGATACTGAACTTGGTCCTCTGAAGATCCCCAAAGGATCTACACTGCGAATACCAATTCACTTTATGCACCATAGTGAAAAATTTTGGGAGGAGCCAGAGCTGTTTAATCCTGAAAGGCAAGTCACTGTACTCTCCACAATCATAATAAGTAGTTCACGTGTGAATCCAGGTTCAACAAAAAAGAAACTGGGTTCACTTTTCTGCCCTTTGGAGATGGTAAACGACAGTGTATTGGGAAAATTCTGGCTGATATGACAGCAAAGCTTTTCTTCATTGAAACCTTAAGGAAGTACAAGCTAGAGGTGGATTCGAAAACAGAGGTAATAGGCTGCATGTGTACCTAACAAAATAATTTTAGCCAGCTTACATACACGTTCCATTGCAGGTTCCTCTTGTAACACAATGTGGAATAACATTCTCACCAAAGAATGGTGTTTATCTTAAAATAGCACCACGCTCATGACTTTCTCAATAGTACCATTCATTGCACTGCAATCACTGGTATTTATGTCTTTAACACACATCCATTATTGTATTGTTGATGGCAATGGTTCATGATCATTCTTGCCTCAATGGGTTGAACAATGCGGCATCTATCTTGGGTGCTAAAAATGAGGGCATGCCCCACCCACTCTGCTTACGTAACCACCTATTTACTTTAGTACTGCTTTTGGGCTTTCTGGCCTAATGCTCGTAATTCCTTTCATTATATCTAACTATGCATTACTGCATTACTTGAAATTTTGAACATATCAGATAGCTGAACTGGCATGTATATGCTACCAAAATTATGAGATCTTGTGTAATCACTGACACATGTTGGGCTCATTGAAGAATGTTAAAAATAAGATAACGAAATAGGGGTGGGGTCAGAGGACCGACAGTGCCCCATTGACCCAGCTCCTATTAATAAAGGTCTGTAGTCAGAGGGTTGAGAGGCAGAGGTGGGGGGGGGGGGGGGGGGGGCAATAAAAATATACTAAATTTATAGCCAAAGTCTATATACATGGCCCATCATTGCTGAGGCCACAGCCTATATGCATGACCCATCATTTATGAGGCCACAGCCTAAATGCATGACCCATCATTGCTGAGGCCACAGCCTATATGAATGACCCATCATTGATGAGGTCACAGCCTATATGCATGGCCCATCATTGATGATACCACAGCCTGTATGCATGGCCCATCATTGATGATGCCACAGCCTATATGAATGACCCATCATTGCTGAGGCCACAGCCTATATGAATGACCCATCATTGATGAGGCCACAGCCTATATGCATGGCCCATCATTGATGATACCACAGCCTGTATGCATGGCCCATCATTGATGATGCCACAGCCTATATGAATGACCCATCATTGATGAGGTCACAGCCTATATGCATGGCCCATCATTGATGAGGCCACAGCCTATATGCATGGCCCATCATTGATGATGCCACAGCCTGTATGCATGATCCATCATTGATGCGGTCACAGCCTATATGCATGGCCCATCATTGATGAGGTCACAGCCTGTATGCATGATCCATCATTGATGCGGTCACAGCCTATATGCATGACCCATCATTGATGATACCACAGCCTATATGCATGGCCCATCATTGATGACGCCACAGCCTATATGCATGGCTCATCATTGATGAGGCCAAAGCCTATATGCATGGCTCATCATTGATGAGGCCACAGCCTATATGCATGATCCATCATTTATGAGGCCACAGCCTATATGCATGACCCATCATTGCTGAGGCCACAGCCTATATGCTTGACCCATCATTGATGAGGTCACAGCCTGTATGCATGGCCCTCATTGATGAGGTCACAGCCTATATGCATGGCCCATCATTGATGAGGCCACAGCCTATATGCATGGCCCATCATTGATGAGGTCACAGCCTATATGCATGGCCCATCATTGATGAGGTCACAGCCTGTATGCATGGCCCATCATTGATGAGGTCACAGCCTATATGCATGGCCCATCATTGATGAGGTCACAGCCTATATGCATGGCCCATCATTGATGAGATCACAGCCTATATGTATGGCCCATCATTGATGATGCCACAGCCTGTATGCATGGCCCATCATTGATGAGACCACAGCCTATATGCATGGCCCATCATTGATGAGACCACAGCCTATATGCATGGCCCATCATTGATGATGCCACAGCCTGTATGCATGGCCCATCATTGATGAGACCACAGCCTATATGCATGGCCCATCATTAATGAGACCACAGCCTATATGCATGGCCCATCATTGACATGATCACAGCCTATATGCATGGCCCATCATTGATGAGGTCACAGCCTGTATGCATGGCCCATCATTGATGAGACCACAGCCTATATGCAGGACACATCATTGCTGAGGCCACAGCCTATATGCATGGCCCATCATTGATGATGCCAAAGCCTGTATGCATGGCCCATCATTGATGAGACCACAGCCTATATGCATGGCCCATCATTGATGAGACCACAGCCTATATGCATGGCCCATCATTGATGAGGCCACAACCTGTATGCATGGCCCATCATTGATGAGACCACAGCCTATATGCATGGCCCATCATTGATGAGGTCACAGCCTATATGCATGGCCCATCATTGATGAGGTCACAGCCTATATGCATGGCCCATCATTGATGAGGTCACAGCCTAAATGCATGGCCCATCATTGATGAGGTCACAGCCTATATGCATGGCCCATCATTGATGAGGCCAAAGCCTATATGCATGGCTCATCATTGATGAGACCACAGCCTATATGCATGATCCATCATTTATGAGGCCACAGCCTATATGCATGGCCCATCATTAATGAGATCACAGCCTATATGCATGGCCCATCATTGATGATGCCACAGCCTGTATGCATGGCCCATCATTGATGAGACCACAGCCTATATGCATGGCCCATCATTGATGAGACCACAGCCTATATGCATGGCCCATCATTGATGATGCCACAGCCTGTATGCATGGCCCATCATTGATGAGACCACAGCCTATATGCATGGCCCATCATTAATGAGACCACAGCCTATATGCATGGCCCATCATTGACATGATCACAGCCTATATGCATGGCCCATCATTGATGAGGTCACAGCCTGTATGCATGGCCCATCATTGATGAGACCACAGCCTATATGCATGGCCCATCATTGATGAGGCCACAACCTGTATGCATGGCCCATCATTGATGAGACCACAGCCTATATGCATGGCCCATCATTGATGAGGTCACAGCCTATATGCATGGCCCATCATTGATGAGGTCACAGCCTATATGCATGGCCCATCATTGATGAGGTCACAGCCTATATGCATGGCCCATCATTGATGAGGTCACAGCCTATATGCATGGCCCATCATTGATGAGGTCACAGCCTATATGCATGGCCCATCATTGATGAGGTCACAGCCTATATGCATGGCCCATCATTGATGAGACCACAGCATGCCCCATCATTGATGAGGTCACAGCCTATATGCATGGCCCATTGATGAGACCACAGCATGCCCTATCATTGATGAGGTCACAGCTTATATGCATGGCCCATCATTGCTGACGGCCGAAGACTGTCAGGTCACGATTGATGATAAATGGACATATTTGGAGACTGGAGCATTTGGTGGGATTGAATCGGAGATTATTAATAAGAGGGACGATCCCTCTACTTGGGCGAGAGAATGGCCTCCTATGCAGAAGAGTGGGTACATTGGTTTTTCAAACCCTTAGCGGTGTTTTATGTAGTTCACATTAGTTCTGCATGGCCACAGAATTCTTGGCGTCTTACAAGTGTTCAAGAAGAGAGTGCAGGACAACAGACAAAATCCAAACAGTTAAGAGGTGTTTGCCAACATTCATGATGAAAAGGTATATAACATAATTATATGCTGCAATAATTTATTATAATTAGTTATGACTTATGACAGAAAGCTATTCGTAATGTCCTTTCGTGTTGGAGTTTTTTTTAAGTTTAATGCGCTGCATCACACTGACTTGTGCAGTTGTGTACTTCATGTGCCTTCATTTGGTTGGTTGCGCAGGAACTCATGATGAATCAGGACAGATACGTGTAAAGTCCTTGGGTATCAGGATGGATTTGGATTATAATGATGCGACATGCATGAGTACGACTAAATCACATGCACGCACTCTAATTACACTATACATGGTAATGCAACGCTCAATACTGTACCACAGTTCCTCCCCCTTTAGTCACCATCTCGGTATCTCCCGGGTTTCTGGATACTCCGCCCATAGCGAGTTGTAAGGGTCATCCCTTTTTCCATTACTGCAGATCGAGTTGTGGTGTGTTCCTTCATAGCAGGTGAACCCACACCTGATGCACCTGTGTCTGTGTTACCATGGGTGCCTGCACCTTCCATTGAACTGCCATAGAAGTTACCCCCACCTTCCCTGGTTTTTGCACTGCTGATGAGCATGTACTTTGTGATTCATTGTTCTGCAGTGTTGCTTCTGAAAGTATCCTACATAAAAAGTATCCTAGGATGAAATATTTCATCCCATCGGATGAAATTTTGCTGCCAAAAATGATCCTAGGATGATTTTTTTGCAGCTAAATTTCATCCTAGGATATCTTTTTGCTGCCAAAAATCACCCCCACACTGCCAAAAATCATCCTAGTCGCAGGACTAATTTTAGCTGCCAAATTTTATCCTATGCGATGTGATTTTTATACATGCTTGGACGAATGAATTGAACTACATGTAGCAGCCACTCAATGAAGGCAGAACAGATTTTACACATCACATCGCTTGTTATTGTTCTTTGCATGGTGCTTGCATAAGCAAATAATACCCATCATGAGGCATGACATAATTACATTTACATCTTCTTAACAGTTTCAAAATGATTCCCAATGTTGGTGATAAAAATGGTTTCATCCTGATGGCTGTCTTTGGATATCTCCTTTAAAACTGGTGAGTGCTTTAACCATTTGCAGATTCCTCATGATGGTGCAAATACAAAAAATTGCTGTGTGTAGCATGGTTGCAGCAACAATGATTTCTACTTCTGTAGCCCTCACATTTAGAGACTGCATTCTTGTTTGCTGCATGTAATCTTCCATTGACTCGTGTGGATCAAGGAGGTAGGACAATTTGGAAGCATTGCGCATCATGAAGGAAGTGATCATTAAACGGATTTCATCATGGTCCTCTTGTGAGCCAGTTGGAGTTTTGCAATTGATCGAAAGATGCAATTTCCATCTCCTTTAAATCTTCCAATTGCCAAAGGGGCCTGTGAAATTCCAATCATTGATGGCTTCTGGCAATGAATTTGATTTCCAATACATCTGGTAAGGATAACAGTGGCACTGGCCCATGGAGGTTGAGTGTGCCATAGATGTCTCTAAGTACAGCCAACTTGGGCCTGCATGCAAGCGTGGCAAGCCGAGAAGCCAGCTGTGAGAAGGCTTCAACAGCTTCATTTTCTCCATGCACCATAAGTCTCTGCTACCTGGGGAACTTGGAGGTTGAGTGTGCCATAGATGTCTCTAAGGCTACACCAAACTAATCTTTAGTTTCTGGTCCCCGCCCGCATCCCTTTTATCAAAAATAAGTTTATTGAGACTATAATAATTTCATAAGCATTATTATATTCATTGATCTCTTGGCGTCAATATTAAAGCATGACCCTAGTGAACTGTAGTGTCGTTTCTTTGAACAAGACGATATATCCGTGGAAGATATGCCAAGCCAATGGTGAAATATAACAATCAGATCGTTCTATATCAATACAATTGAACCCTGTTTGGAAACGGAACAGAAAGGCGCTCTAATTAAAGCTTATTTGGTAAGTCGATGTAGATGGGGTGGGAATACGCTTTGTGTCAGCCCTTTTTGACACTTTGTGGTACACTGATGGCCATCACCAAATACATGCACTCACTGATCTAAGAGCTTTGAATTCTAGTACAGAATGAGCAAAGTTTGATGTTTTCTGGGAATATTGTGCTCGAGTTCTTGAAGAATCTGTTGGTATTGCAGTTGATGATCGAATACAGTGAGGTAGTACATCTAGCTCAAGCTATATCTGTGAGGGATTTCAGAGACCAAGTCATTCGTCAATGTCCAGAGGGAACACCAATACCATCCCTTGAGTGAGTAAGGCTACAATTTTGGCCAAAATCAAAGCAATCTACGACTTCAATGCATTATACTGGTCGTTTGAATGTTTGAATGTTAAATTCATGGTCCAAAGACGTCAGTGGTGGAAACATCATGATGATGCACATTATGCTGCTGCAATATTCCATTATCAGCGTGAATTTTCTGTCAAGTTCCATGATTGGACGAACTTTGTGTGGATGACTAACACAAAATCAAAGTGGGAGAGCCTGGTAATCCTCTTGCTGCTGCTGAACGTGGTAGACGGGTACTTGTACACAGTGAAGCAACTTTTGAGATATCTGATGATGACTTTTCTAAATTCAGCCTTATACCATCAGTTACCTTGCTTGTTGACTTACCTGAAGATATTTCTGGATCATGGTATCATGGTCAAGTCAATGTGACTTTTAAAGGTGCATTTGAGCCATCATCATCCCATCGCCAACTTGCTAACTTCTTGATTTCTCATGGTGTGGCTGATAAACCAATCGTGTATTTATACAGTGATGGCGGGCCAGAACACAGGTTAATGTACCTGTCCGTTAAGGCAGCACTTATTTCTCTCTTTCTGTTTCTTGATCTGGATTATCTCATTGTAGCAAGAACAGCTCCACAACATAGCTGGCGTAACCCTGTTGAAAGAGTTATGTCTACTCTTAACCTAGGGCTTCAGTGTGTTGGACTTGCATGTCACCCTGGGGATGAAAGGTTTGAAGGTGAAGTAAAGGGCTGCAATAACATGAATCAACTGAGGATGAAAGCTCAAAAAATTTCAACATTTCGAGAAGAAGCTCTGGATTCAATTGCTCCAGTGAAAGCTGTGCTTATTGAAGTATTTGAACGCTTAAAGTTAAAGGAGAAAAATATCCATGTATCATCAGCTGCATCAGAAGGGGAGTTGATGGCTGTCTGGAAGTCAATAATGACCATTGATAGCAATTGCAGTGAGTACAGTAGCCTGCAGAAAAAGTCTGATTTAAAACATGCCCCTAAATTCCACGAGTTCTTATCTCACTGCACTAGAGAACGTCACTATTAAGAAGTGTGGACAAGAGACTTGTACAATCTACAAGCCACTTAGACTACCAAAGGGCAGATTAAGCCTTTTCCAGACCCACTTCCTGGTAGCGATGGGCATTACCTCTCATTCAGTGATGTTTACGGCTCTCAGACCAGTGAGGAACACAACAGACCAACACTTAAGAAGAGATCAAGTAAGCAGAAAACACTTCCATTTCATGGAAAGCTTCAGCAAGTCAAAAATGCAAACATTACTGTTGAGTGTGAAGAGTAGATTGGTGTAAGCTACAAAGATATTAACAAAGGCACAGCAAAAAACACTTATGTCAGCACTGGATGGTATGTCATTCTCTTGTGGATCTCCGCTGCAAGATCTTGAGATGGACCATGAGTTGAAAGACACAGTATTTGTTCGGAATATGAACTGCTGTGATCCTATTGAAATTCTGTACTACACTGCAGAGAATGAGCCCATTTGCATCGATTGTGGACAGCTGGAACCTTTCTCAAATGATATTTCCTATCCCCAGTGTGATAGTTGTAAAGATAACCAAAGAAGTAATGCTAGCTCTGGTGCTGTTTGTGTGGATTAACATCTATGGTCATTCTCTGTGTGTATACATGCAGTGCACTTTTCAACAGTAAATCTAGATTGTGTAGTTCGGATTTTAAGATACCAATTTTTTTTCGCGCGATTTTACATAATAGCTAGCGGATCTAATATGGCTAACTTACCTCCCCGCACCCCTACCTCACCATTTGTTATAAAAGCAAAGAGCTCATCGGCTTTTTATGAAAACAACGTACATGAATGCTAAGTATTACACATGTACATTACGCCCTAGACAAAAATGTTCAAATGTGAAAAGTTGAGCATGTATAAACAACTGTTTTGTGGCATACACCATTGCTTGTCTCTCAAGGGTCTGCATACTTCTGCTGTTGCTCGCGCAGCATGTATCCAAGTACTCATCAGTGTTCTATTGAAACGTACTTCTGTTACTAAAATACGGTAGATGTCATCTATCAATGTCAGTGGTGGGCAGTTAATAAAGTCCTAAAGTCCCAATCACCCGCTCGCCGCACAGCAAAACCGTTACATCGACACGGTAACGTCTCATCACGTGGCCTTACCTGTCTCTTTGATGTAGGCGGATACCGTTGAAATCAAATTCCTCACAGTGCTCGCAATATCAATATGTGATTCCGTTCCATTGTACACAGACGTTGACACATCAAGAATTTTTTTTTCTAAATAAATATTACATGAACAAGGCAGTAAGTTCAGTCCAATCAATTTCTTTCTATATTTTACACTGACGTATGAGATATATCTACCAACAAAATATCAGACACGAGGCTGAAAGCATCACGTAGGTCTACACTCTACAGATTATGCTTGAATATATAGAATATATGTATATAAATTCTGCATGCAGAAACTTCAAAATCGTAAAGTCGCCTGCTTGGTATCAACAACTTTCACACCTGAGCAGAGCGACCAACTTGGTGCCGTCTTGCATATGGAGTACATGTCAACCAAGGAAAGCGCGGAGGAATCAGGAGAGGACGAGTACGTGGGGGAAAGTTACAGGTGCTGATTGTTCACACTCTACCTTGGAGGAATGCGAGACTTACTGAATTGCTCCAACAGCTCGATAGAAAGATTGGACAAAAGAGTATTAAAAGGAATCATGTCAATAGAATCAAACATTTGCATCACATTTGAAAGAGAAAATCATCACCAATATGCTCTAATAAAGTGTATTATATAAATACAAGATAATACAAAATAATTGCCAAAGGAAGAGGAAGATTAATTAAAGCCAATGAATATCCTGGACTGTCCCAACTGATGGTACTTTAGATCAAACTGTGGACAACCACACTATCATAAATAATGCAAGAAGTTATTGTGTTTCTATAAGCTTAAGTTCATGTTATAACTACACCATGAATTAAAGAGTAGGCACAGCCCAAGCCAAGTGCCATCATCATGGCAAGGATGTGAATGCAAATACAGCTCTATGTTTACCCCCCACGAACAGGAGTAAATTTACACTGGTCAACTGCTAATATCAATTAAATTGTAGATGCAGCTGCATTAAACAAAGAGCGTACAGTAACTTTATCTAAAGATGCAAAAGCAATTATATGTGGTGATATAGCAGTTCAACGAACAGGTCGCACATGGAATAAGATTGTGCTGCCCAATCATTCTTGCGATCAGAGTCATGTTAATGCAGTCTCTCCAATGACTTCTATTATTCATGGGAACGTACAGGGAAATATTGTAGTGCAAGATTGTTGAAATTCTTTAACTTAAAAAAGGTAGTTCAAGTATCTTTCACGACACGAATGGCTGTGTTCGGTGTCACAAACAGCATCTTCTTCTCTCTCGAGTACTAGAAAGAGAGAGGATGGGCAGTGTACTGCAGGCGCCATAGATCCTGTGGTGTGCGGTTCGAATATTCATCTCGGTCGAATAGGAATTAAGACCCGTTACAGACGCGTAGTAACTTATTTCATTCATAGAAATACTCACCGCAGCTCGCTTGCCTGGTGAAACATTTTTGAAGCTTATCTATCGGGAGGATTGGGAGTACCACCGCTTAGAAAACCTGCTTTTATTAACCCCTCGTTAAATCCTTTTATGCGCACAGGTGACCAAACAAAACTTTGTAAAAGTGTGCACTCTGTAGAAAATTGTGCCTTATCTCGTCATAGGCCTTTTAGCAGCAATATGCTACAACAGTGTTCGCGTCCTGATAAGGTCATCGAACCTCCTCCACGCTATGGACCAGGATAGGTATGTGGTGCACCAAATGTTCCGCGAGGGTAAACAGTCAACCCCCGCTGATATCTACTCGCTGGGTTGTGTCCTAATAGACTATTGAGTGGTGCAACGTTGATCATGCATACAACATATTGACCTGCTATGCTGGCCATTAGTGTTATTAGAGTTATGTCTCAAAACGATAATTTGCAGCGATTGCTTTCAAGATCGGGCCTTCCATCTAGTACTAATGATAGTTTGACTTCTTTGTCTGCACCGGAGCCATCGATGGCCATTGCAAGCAGTTCCACAGCTGCAGCACCTACAAATTTACCCTCTTGCTCCAGAAGGGTTTTCTATAAGCTTAAGCTCATGTCATAACTAAACCATGAATTAAAGAATAGGCACAGCCCAAGCCAAACGCCATCATCATGGCAAAAGATGAATGAAAATACAATTCTATGTTTATCCCCACGAACAGAAGTTAGTAATTTCGTAGTATATGTACACTGGTCAACTGCTAATATCAATAGATGCAGCTGCATCTTGGAGCATACAGTAACTTAATCTAAAGATGCATATGCAATTATATGTTGTGATATAATATAGCACCAGTTCAACGACCAGGTTGCACATAGTAAAAGAGAGTCCGCCAGACAGTCGCATGTTTTATGGCGCCAGCCTGGTATATGTATTTTGATTAAACAATGTTTCATCACTGGTCTGCATACAAGTTGGCATGTCCATCAGTTCGTCGCAAAATGTCTAGCGGTTTGTTAGATTGTGCTGCCCGATCATTCTTGATCAGAGTCGTGTTAATGCAGTTACTCCAATGACTTCGGTTATTCATGGAAACACAGGGAAATAACCCATTCAACTGACACTGTTGTGCATACTGAAAATGTCATGTGTATAACTTGCTCCTGGCAAGCTAGAATGTTACTATGTCCTTTTATGAATGCGATATTACCTTTCGATGTTTTATTGACTTCTGTACCTTTTGACCTAGCCATCTTTGGAATCATTGTTTAGGAACTCTCATACAGGAGAACTAATAGAAGAGATTGTATTAGTAGTTGACAATAGACCTTCTGAACATCTCTCTAGACCTATTGTGCAAATGCTTTTAGTTAGATTGTTGAAATTTTTTAACTTAATTCCATATTTGTCACCAAGTCAACAGTTGCCGGCATCATCTCCGTTATTATGTTACTGACACCCAAATCAGATGAAGCACACCCATGATCATCAACCCCAAATGCTGCCATGCATGAATACAAGGACTTGGGCAACCTGAAGTCAAGCTGTTCTACAGCCATAAGAGGTTGCAAAGGATAGCAAAAGATACTAATTGTTGCCTGAAAATTACACAACAATTGCTATGTTGCGATAAACACTTCCAGGCTTAATTTTATTGTTTTGTACGATATAGGTTGAATTATGCGTCATCCCCGACCAGAGAAGCCATAGGTAAATCTTAAGGGCACAATGCACTAAGCATGCCTTTGCAAAGCATTACCTCCGATCTGAGCCATTCCTCACAAGGATCCACAGGATGATTACTATGATCATTTGCATCGGGATAGTGAACAAGCGAAGTGTAGAAAACTATTGGAATACAAAATGGCCATTCAGCTCTTACAATTTCCGTTCGATCATGAGCCGGGATTTTACTGCTGAAGAAGTTTCTGCATCTGGTTGATAATTCAAGGATGGTTTCAAGGGGACAGTAAAACCTTCAAGTCCAGCTACATCATGAACAAAGAGATTGGATTGAAAGAGGATTGGATTAATCATATGTGCGTACACAAAGCGTTAAATAGTGGTTGTGCTATCTTATAATGTTTTTGTGATAGGGTGTCCCACACTCTTAAGAAGTGAATGCGGAACTGAGAATACCTCCATTGCAACGATACAGACAGACGCGCTCCAGTACTACGATTAGATATGGAGAGGAATAGTGCCACGGACTCTATGCATGTAAAGTCTATCACAGCACCTATACAATTCATTTTATCAAACTAGTAGTAGGCTTGCTATTGTGGGTTTCTACTAAATCTATGGACAAAGTAAACACTGCGCTCGCGCAGGATGAACCATGAAGACGTTATTGAACTTCTTGGCAAGGATGACAATGCCCTTTAGAGCTATTGTAGTGACCCTGACGAGCCTGTTATGTCAGGGAGTGATAATGAATTCAGCGACCTTGAACAGGAAAACGTGGATGGTAAACTATTAGCATATGCAATAAACATACCATACATGTAGAAGCAGAGTGCATCGAGAAAGCACTTGACTAAACAATGACATTGAAAGCAGCGGTAGGAGCCAATAAATGGGTTCAACATTGGTGCGACATAATATGATGAGTTGTTGCCATTTCAAATTGCTACCTGTGATATGGAAATACAGTAAACTTCAAGAACAGATCGTTTAGGCGACTAACGACAATGCGAAGGCCACCATGAAAGAAAACAAATATGAACAGTGGACCAAAGAATGAGAACATATCTTGGCTTGCACATTCTGATGTCAATCAACCGTTTACCATCTATTGATGACTATTGGAGCACAAATCCAAATCTGCGCTACGCTCTAATTGCAAATCGGTTTTCCAGGAACCGATTTTGGGACGTACAGAAATACCTGCATTTTTTTGATAACGTCACACTAGGCCACATCGTCTCAAGGGGTTCACTTATTTCCAAATGCACCAGCAACTATTCGGAGTTGGTGGAATGCAACATGAGGTCAAAGTAGATATGATCGACTGTGAAAAGTTCGACCTGTCTTAGATTGTGTGACTATGAAATACAAGGTACTACACATGCCTCACAGGGAGGTTGCAGTTGACGGAGCCATGATAAAATTTCAAGGGAGATACTCACTAAAGCAATATATGCCAAAAGCCCCTAAAACGTGGTATTAAGGTTTGGGTGCTAAGGAATTCCAACAACGGATACTTTGTTGATTTTGATGTATACACTAGGAAAGGAGATACCGAAAATTTTGGGCTCACTAGATTTTAATAATTCCAGGTTTTTACTGCTGATGTTTCTGCATCTGACTGATAATTCAAGGATGGTTCCAAGGGGACAGTAAAACCAACAAGTCCAGCTACATCATGAACAAAGAGATCAGCGTAGATGAGACCATGATTTCATACAAGGGTAGACTGCCATTCCTACAATAGATGCCCAAGAAACCTCACATATGGAGATTAAAGGCTTGAGTGCTATCAGAAGCGAAGTCTGGTTACACTTGGAACTTCCAGTTGTACACTGGAAAGGATGATACAAGGAATGATGCCACTCCCCTCAGTACCCATGTGGTAACTGAGTCAACAAAAGAACTTGAAGGAAAAGGTTACCATGGACAACTTTTACGCAAGTCCTGGCTTGTGCAAATACTATTACTTAACATTGTATAGTCGCCTCGTCCATGAAGGTCTTCAATAAATGTTCTTGCGTATTACACACGAGCATGAATGTGTCCCTGATATATATTTACAGACACTGAGTGATATATTTTTAAAGAACTGATTAGTAAGGAATTGTATGCCGTTCAAGATCAGGCAAGTATAATGGACTGATGGTAAAATTAATTCATTTCGAATTCATTTCTATGGATCCGAATGTACTCCGTTGTAATGATATTTGAACCGCGGAGTTAATTTGAACCACTTCCGAAAAAACGAGATCATATCTTGGGATAGGAACGGGATTTCGCTATCGGACTTTTTTCAGTATGTAGGTAATAGATTAATGGATCCCAAGACTATAAGTATTTGGCCACTTGGGTTTGGGGGTGGGGGGAGGAGGGAGCTAGTGATTCAGACTCTGATAACGAATGATGCCTCAATTTAGTAATGATGAGGGATCATGTGCTAGGGATGTAGGTGTGTGATTCAATTAAAATTATCTGGATAGCATCAATTTTTGCATGAATATATTGTGATTTTTTTGCTCTAGTTCAAATTAAAAATTTCGCCTGGATTTCACTGGCCGGTTACATGTACATGTGAGCGCCTCTCATGCATGCCAGGATCATCATTAAAGGTTGCAAATCTCACCAATCCATCCACTATCCATACACTTGAGCTGTGTATGCTCATATCCCACCTAGGACTAAGCATTCTTAAGTAATGTGAGCGGTTTTTTGCAAATAGGTTCAAATATCATGCCAACGGAGTATGTGTTAGTTAGCCAGCTATATTGGAAGTAAAATATATAAATAAAGCATCGCGTCCTATGTTCTTTTGCTTTTGGTGTCAGCAATTGGCTCTTGGAACTCGCCGGGTGTTGTGGGGTCCCCAGCAACAGCCAGAGGTGTGAAAATATAATCAAGGTTAGGGTTATAGTGAAAAAGGTCTTCTAAGTTGAGGCGCATGAAAGGTTGTGAGTGGTCGCTTCTAATAATGAGCCAATTTGTTTGCAGCGCTGTTAGGCACCTCACACAGCTGGAGGTTTGCATCTTCAAAGCAAGTTTGCAACTCTCAGGATCTGGCAGGGGGTATAGATGTGTACAACTCTCCCTAGCTTATTCAAGTGGAGGCCCACCGATTCGTAAAGCTCCTTGGCACCTCTGGTTGTTGCTGGGGACCTCGCAACACCTGGCGAAAAAGAAGCGCTAACCAAAGTTGAAACGTACAGACAGGAAGTGCATACGTTCTTGAAAAAGAGCATAGAGCATTCCCCTGTGGTTAAACTTTTTAAAAATTACCTGTTGACCTACAAAAGATCCTCCTTGGCTCTCCTTAAAAACAGAGGAGTCATTGTCAATAAAAGAACCTTTGGCAATTAACCCGATCGATTTTGAAACCCTTTTCAGGGTAGAGTGCTGGGGGTGCCACTGGGGTTGTAACCGACCCTGGTTGGGAGTAAGTAGTTTGCCGAGATAGTTCAGTGCTCAAAATAGATAGTTCCATCTTTATTTTTATTTAAGTGGTCCTGTCTGTTCCATGACAGTGTCTAAACAAGCAAAAAACAGCAGAAGTTACATGGTTATACAACTATAAAGCTGGTAGCACAATCTTCAAGGAGCTGTTGATCAGCACCTGTCAAAGATAGAGACTGTTTTCTATTTTTGATGAGGAATCACTTACAGCTTGGCCAGACAAGTTTGCCTATTCTTAATCTTTTCCTGTTGAGTCTGTTGACCCTGACCAAGTAACTGGACTTCATGTGTCCTGTCTCAGTGATGATATAGAAGATATGATTTTGTTTTTGTAAATAGGAATGATTGTTTACCTAGGTACATTTAGCTTTCCACTTCATTACTTTAATGTATATGCAGTACAAGATCGCACATCTTTCCAGCATCTCTCAAACACGCCAAGGCTTGTTACTGTAGAGGACATTGATGTAAACAAGTTTCCGGCAACGGAATTTGGACATTACGTTAAAGGCTTGTTGCGCTTGTATGCTTATATTCCCGTTCTACCTGGTGCAGATGATAATATTCTATAAAAGCACAACTTCAAAGTCTTGATGAAATGCACACTTGTACACCATTTGCTTGCATTGTCTCACATTACTCCCATCAACCAGCATATTACACATGTTGGTAAGGAACTGTATGCCCTTCAAGATCCGACAAGCATAATGAACTGAACTATGTTGGTCATCTGATAGTCAATAAGACCTCCCATCTAAAACAGCTGCTCTTATTGCCATAGAAACAGCTTTAGGATTTAAAAAGAAATATAGTGTGACCAGCCCCCCCCCCATTGGCCACCATTGGATGGGTTGTGTGTATGTGTCAGATATCTTTTCTACATGATCCAACTGCAAGGTTCCCAACATCAAGGTACCAGAGCCTGTTTGATGCCATGGTAGAGAAGCTGGGCCGACTGACCCCCCACCCCAAGGCAGACGACACTGCTAGTGCCATCAGTACAGACTATTCCAGGCTAAAGATCAGACTGGTGAGTTAGGTTAGAGGGGGTAGTTGATTAGGGGGAGGAACTTAAAGGGAGGGGCTCATTTTGCCTTCATCGGTTTATAATATTATTTTAATGCAGAAATCCTTTGTAGCAGAGCACATCTTACATGAAGAGCCACAAGATGGTGGAGGAGGAGAGGGTGCTGGAAGGAAAAGGAAATACGTGCCTGTACGTATCAGAAATATAGGCAGGTGCCATGTGTGAATTCATCCTCAACTTGCGACATGGAACTAAGGCTACCGACAAAGCATGGAAGCTACATTCCATTTAGAGATGATATGATTGTAGCACTGATGGGTAATGATGGATTCGGACAGCTGTGACCTTAACCAAGTGAATTTCGACAGAAGTGTACTACATGTTGTTTCTCTGCATTCCTTGTTTCTTTGTATTCATTTTTTTATACTTCAACATCATTGAACGAAAGAATAGTGTAAAAATCCCCGCCCCCCCTTGAATCTGCCACCGGATTATTTATGGTAGATACATTATCAACCGGAATAAATTGCTCGGAATCATTTTTTAAAAGAAAGAAATGTGGGTACACATACATTCAATGTTATAAACTATGTACAAGCTTTCAAGGATGACCAGATTTCCATCCCCTCACCTGTAAGTTCAAGGGTACAATCGTTCTATGATTACAGGTCGCAGCACGCACAATCAAAGAATAGATTGTGGAAGGATGTCTATGAAGGAGTTCTGTACCTGTATAAAGGACTTTTTATGATTTGGAAGACACCAACTCTCTTGACCCTTGTGATGAACTAGATATTTATGCTCTTCATTTTGTATTCTTGCAACAAATCAATAATCATTTAGCAGAATGGGCTGCTGCTTGGAATAGGCACCCCATATCTGGAGAGCATAACTATTCTCCCCTGCAGCTATGGACAATCGGTTTGGTTCGACTTGTTGGCATCCAGTGTGAAGCCTTATGAGAGCCGAGGCACAAGAGAACTTGTGAGTGGTCGCTTCTGATAACGAGCCGATTTGTTGCAGCGCTGTTAGGCAGCTCCCACAGCTGGAGGCTTGCATCTTGCGCAAAGCAAGTTTGCAACTCTCAGTACTCTTTGGATCTGGCAGGGGGTATAGATGTGTACAGCTCTCCCTAGCTCGTTCAATGCGAGGCCCACCAATTTGTAAAGCTCCTTGGCACCTCTGGTTGTCGCTGCGGCCCTCCCTACACCTGGCGAAAAAGAAGTGCTAACCAGAGTTGAAACGTACAGAAAGGAAGTGCATATGCTCTTGAAACAGAACATAGAGCACTCCCCTGTGGTTAAACTTTTTGAAAATTACCTGCTGGCAAACAAAGATCCTCCTTGGTTCTCCTTGAAAAGAGCAGTCACTGTCAATGAAAGAACCTTTCCAAACATTGGGCAATTAACCCCCTCCATTTTGGAACCTTTTTCAGGGTAAAGTTTAGTGCTGGGGGCGCCATTGGGGTTGTAACTGTCCCTGGTTGGGAGTAAGTGGCTTGCCCTGATAGTTCCAACTTTTTTTTTTTTTTAAGTGGTCCAGTCTGTTCCATGACAGTATCTAAACAAGCAAAAAACAGCAGAAGTTATATGGCTATATAACTTCAAAGATGGTGGCACAAGTACTCAGTCTTCTAGGAGCTGTTGATCAGCACCTAACAGTGTTTCTTTTCTAATGAGAATCACATACAACTTGGCCAGATTAGGTTGCTTATTCTTCATCTTTTCTTGATGAGTATGTTGAGCCTGACCAAGTAACCGGACATGATGTGTCCAGTCTCAGTGGTCTGATTTTGTGAATAGGGATGATTGTTTACCTAGGTACATTAGTAAGTATAAAGGTGCTGGCATAGGCAACACCAACATTACCAATGCTGAAAGTACATAAAGGTTAGACATTTTCATTCTTAAGACAATTACAACAGTGGCTGTCACCTTTGTGCAGCGTGTAATTGATACAGTGGATGGCCTTCCATTGGTATTGATCAAGAATTGACCTAGTCCAGGCTGAACATCATGCCTTGAAGTTGTTGTTTGGAACCACACTAAGGGATTATCTCTGAACGCTTTTTTTCACCAACAGGCATAACAATTTTTTAAGTTATAGGGGACAATGTGTCCCTTATATGTGAGGGACATGAGACGACCTTGAGCATTGGCCGGAGTTACTGGCCCAACAGGACCTGCTGTAAGTAAAGATGAGTTATAAGGAGACCTTTGGTCACATAGCTGTATGTGATAAGGAGACCTCTGGTCACACAGCTGTAAGTGATAAGGAGGCCTTTGGTCACATAGCTGTATGTGATATCAATGTGTGAAACTGATGGTAGGTGTGTACAATATTTTTATGTATTTCAAAAAAAGTGATGGGTTTACATACAGATGACTCTAAATCTCAACACTACACATCAATTCTGAGCATGTTTCCACACCACATACTTAGTATTGACCTAGTCCAGGCTGATTGGAGGTCAATGTGTGAAGTTGATGGTAGGTGTGTAGAATATTTTACTGAATTTGTATGTAGGCATACAGATGACTCTGCGTCCCAACATGACACATCTGTTCCTGTTGTTTCTACACCGTTTCTGTCCAAGCACCTGTGCCAACGTTAAGTTTGAGGCTTGATGGTGACTATATTGACAAGACAGTGAGACCTAGACACATGCGTGTTGACCATCAGAGCATTTCACTTCATTATTTGAATGGGCAGAGAGCATTCGTAGCATGGCTTTTGAGGTAGGGCCACGTTACACAAACGTTAAATACATAGGTGAGGGCGCCTGTGATGTTCCCCCGCTGGCATCACAAAACCATGTTCCCTCCTTGTGCCAGAACCATGTTCGCCCCTTGCGCCAGAACCATATATGCAGTACAAGGTAATATCTCTTTCCAGCATCTCTCAAACACGCCAAGGCTTGTTACTGTAGAGGACATATATGTAAACAAGTTCCAAGGTCAGATCATACATGCACAATCAAATTCAGATGTGATGCCATAAAGAAGTCAGGGAGGGGGGGGGGGGGGGGGAATACAGATGGAGCGGGCCCCTCCCCTGCTCCCTTATTGTCCACCCCCTCAATATCTAGCTGGGCAGGCTAAAAGGTTGAAAAAGGATGCCCTATCAAGCCCTAATCCATGGTGTTAATGCAGCTTTTGAAGAAGTGAATAAGTTTTTCTACCTATGTGATGACATCCGGATAATACCTGGTAAGGACTGCGTTTCTGTTAGGGGAACTAATGGGACAAGGATGCACAAGCAAAAGGGATTACTTATGTAAATTCAAAGAACATAACCCAGCATTGAAAGTAGATTTGCAGTTATGGCCTATAGAATGTGTTATTGCTGGAGCAAGTGGCACACACTCTGTCTGTAGAATCCATCAGAGTGTTAAACTAATGATGGTTGGTAGCAGGTCGGAGCATTTAACTGGTGGTGAAATAAAGCACTATCGCCATTGCCTTGCAAGAATGCTGAAAAATGTACCGATTGCCCCCACTGCCACGACCATCAGCTAGACCCTCTTGGGCATCATGCAGTAACCTGCAAAGGGGGAGGGGATGCAGTGATATGGCATAATGCCCTGAGGGATGTATTTGCACAATTCTGCCATAGAGCTCGTCTAGGTGGTCAAATGGAAGTAGGGTATGGATCTGGAGAGGGTGTTTCTAATAGCCGGCCAGCAGACTTTCTGGTCCCCAACTGGACACTTGGCAAGCCAGCTGCTTTTGACTTAACTGTAGTCTCGCCGCTTAACTCCAATACATTGATTGAAGCTGGAGGGTCAGCAGCGGGTAAGGCCGAAGTGCGCAAGCAAAATGCCAACAACCCTAAGTGCAGGGAGCTGGGGTGGGTCTGAATTCCCTTAGCGGTCGAGTCTTATGGGTGCCGGGGGGAAGTAGCACATAGTTCGTTTTCTCGCCTTGCAGCCCGCCTGGCTTTGCAGTTACAGTGCAGCAAGTCCAAAGCCACAACGACCATATACCAGAGACTTAAACTGACCTTAGTCCATTGTAATGCTCAAGAGCCATGCTATCCCGTGCAAGGCTGTTGCAGTCAGTAGACGGGGACATGTGGGTTTCTTTAGATGTTCTGGGTCTTTTTGATGTGCTGTACACTACTTAGGCTTAGGGGTTTTATTTCGTTGTACATGTAATCTATGTTCAATAATAATATGAGTATTTCATGTATTCTATTGCATTCCTGTATAATGTTCAGTATGTATTATTCTTGTATTATTAATAAATTATTTAATAACAGAACATATATTTTTATATCTTTCATATCGTTAGCAATGGAGAGTGCATGCTGCCATAGTAGTGATATGTAATGAAGATGGCGAGAAGCATTCCAGAAAAAAGGTAATGTCGGTTTACTGAAAATGAACAAACATGAGTAGTGCCTTTTAGATGATGATTGTAATGTATGACGTCTTGGCCGGTTGAGGCCTTCGTTACCCGCACCCCCTTTTGGCGCACGCCGCTATTGTTCTTTTGTTCAGGTCATGACCCTTAAGCCACAGTATGCACAGTTTTACCAGTCGGTACACATTTTGTTTCGTTGTGCCGTTGTTGTGTGTCACATATTACACGTTGTCTCGTTGTCGTGGCATTGCGCTGGCAGCGTGCGAGATCCGCAGGGTGCTGGACATAACATTGGCGACGAGGTAAACAACTAATCCTTTTACCACACCTACAGGTGGAAAAAAGCCAGATGCAGTCGTCACACGGGAGCGTTGGGCCATTCGACCGAGAGGCGGAAGAGTGGCCATCGTACTGTGAACGGGTGGAACACTACCTGGCGGCAAATGCCATAGAAAATCCAGAGCAACGTCGCGCAATCCTGCTCTCGGTATGCGGCCCAACCACATACCAATTGATCCGTAGTTTGGTGGCCCCCGGAAAGCCGTCCGACAGAACGTTCAGAGAAATAGTACAACTGGTCCAAAAACATTTGACACCGGCTCCGTCGGTCATAATGCAGCGGTTCATGTTCAATGGGCGAGTTCAGAAAGTAGATGAAACAATTGCAGACTACGTGGCTGCACTTCGTAAACTGGCTCAATTGTGCGAGTTTGGCGACACCTTGGAACAGATGCTGAGGGATCGTATAGTGTGCGGCATAAGGGACAACAGAGTCCAGCGGCGCTTGCTGGCTGAGCCCATGTTGACTTTTGAGAAAGCGCTAGAAATCGCACAGGCGTCAGAGCTAGCAGGAAAGAGTGCACTGGTGCTTCAAGGTCAAAAACTGCCAATGCTGAGTGTTGCATCTAATGTTCCGGCGGAGGTAAACTCAATCGATAGAGTGGCCAAACATTCACCTCCGGAACACCAGTTTTCGCCGTGTTCACGATGTGGCAGGAAGCATAGTGCGTCAAGTTGCCCGTGCGTGGACTGGGTTTGTTTTACGTGCGGCAAAGTGGGCCACGTAGCAAAAGTTTGTCGCAGCGGCAGAAATTCTCAGTCGAAGCAGCCTAAACGGTTACAACGCAAGATGGCTGAGGTACGGGATAAGGCTACTGTGCTTACGTTGGCTGGTCCGGCAGCGCAAGTTAACCCCCCATTGTTAATCGTGCTATCAGTTGACGGCATTCCACTGGCGATGGAAATAGACACGGGTGCGGCGGTTTCACTCATCAGCGAAACTACTTACAGGAGCCATTGGTCCGTGACATCTAGGCCGCCACTGGAGCGTACTAACATCGTTCTGAAGACGTATTTGGGAGTGGTATTATTGGCGCTGGGCCAGATTACCGTCACTGTGTCGCACAAACATCAGACGCATAAGCTGCGCTTACTGGTTATCCAGGGCGATGGCCCGTCGCTTCTGGGTAGGGACTGGTTTTTCAGATTGCAGGCTAACCGCGAAAGGTTGGGTATTTTCCACACCCGCTGTTCCTCCGAGGACCTGGAAGGTGTTCTGGCCAAGCATGCAGGCTTGTTTTGGGACGAGTTGGGCCTTGTTAAAGGGACTCCAGTTAAACTCCACGTGGATCCTGCCTGCAAGCCCCGCTTTTATAAGCCACGTCCTGTGCCGTACGCCCTGAGAGAAAAGATTGAAGCCGAATTAGAGAGACTGTTGCAGGCTGGTGTGATAGAACCTGTGCGTTCGGCGGACTGGGCGGCGCCAATAGTTCCCGTCATGAAGCGAGATGGAAGGGTACGTATCTGCGGGGATTACAAGATGACGGTTAACCTGGCAGCCATGGTTGAGACGTATCCCCTACCCCGGGTCGAGGACTTGTTGTCATCCATCGGAAATGGCAAGGTGTTCACTAAGCTCGACCTTGCAAATGCTTATACTCAATTGGAACTGGCAGAAGAGTCGAAGGCCCTAGTCACCATAAACACACACAAGGGACTATTCCGATACAATCGTCTTCCTTTCGGAGTAGCAGCGGCCCCAGCTATTTTTCAGAGAACGATGGAAAACGTTCTGAGGGACATTCCCCATGTCTGTGTATACATCGATGATGTACTAGTGTCGGGGGAGTCAGAATCATCACATCTGAAGACCTTAGAACTGGTACTTTCCCGCCTGCAGCAAGCTGGTTTTCGATTGAAGTTGGCCAAATGTGCTTTCATGCTTCCTTCACTCGAATATCTGGGACACGTGATTTCGGGAGAAGGTGTGCACCCAACAGAAGAGAAAAAGCAGGCCATAG
This sequence comes from Eunapius fragilis, assembly GCA_963681505.1. Lineage (NCBI taxonomy): Eukaryota > Metazoa > Porifera > Demospongiae > Spongillida > Spongillidae > Eunapius > Eunapius fragilis. Next base: position 20,154,539 of record OY811971.1, read on the forward strand.
TAAAGGCCCCCGCACCAAGTAACGTCACACAGCTGCGGTCCTTCCTGGGGATGCTCACGTACTATGGCAAGTTCTTGCCTAATCTAGCCACAACGCTGTCTCCTCTGTATGAGCTGCTGCAGAAGAACAAGCGTTGGTTGTGGGGAAAACAGCAAGAATCGGCATTCAGGCAGGCAAAGGAACTTCTGACATCCACAGAAATTTTGGTGCATTTTGATCCTAGCAAGGAACTACTCCTGGCATGCGATGCTTCACCCTACGGTGTAGCGGCGGTGTTATCACACAAGTTTGCTGATGGCTCAGATCGTCCCATTGCCTATGTTTCACGTACGCTCTCGCCTGCCGAGAAGAAGTATGCGCAGATCGAGAAGGAGGGGCTCGCGGTAATCTTCGGGGTTACCAGATTCCATCAGTTCATCTATGGAAGGGAGTTCACCATCGTTTCGGACCACAAGCCACTGCAGTTCCTGTTGAGCGAAAGCAGAGCGATTTCTCCTATGGCTTCAGCACGAATTCAACGCTGGGCCCTCACGCTTGGATCCTATCGCTACCATATACTGTACAAGCCAGGCAGATTACAGGCCAATGTGGACGCGCTCAGCCAACTGCCGCTAGAGGAACCGGCAATGGTGGAGGAACAGGCACAAGAGGAGTCCGTACTCATGATGGAGGTACTGGAGAGAGGCCCGGTTCCCGTGACGAGTGACACCATCCGCAAGCAGACAAGCAGGGATCCAGTGTTAGCCAGAGTGAAGAACATGGTGGCTCATGGAAACTGGAATGCTGCCGAACGTTCGGAGGATACACGCCCGTACGCGAGCAGGAAGTGGGAATTAAGTGTGCAAGGGGATTGCATCCTGTGGGGGAGCCGAGTCGTGGTACCACAAGCGTGTCGGGAAGCGGTACTGGAGATGTTACACGAAGCACACCCAGGCATTGTACGAATGAAGGCACTAGCCAGGAGCATAGTTTGGTGGCCAGGGATTGATGCTGACGTGGAAAAGAAGGTCAAGTCTTGTCAGCAGTGCCAGGCTAATTCGAAGGCACCCCCGGTGGCCCCCCTTCACCCCTGGGAGTTTCCAACAAGGCCGTGGTCTCGATTACACATCGATTTTGCTGGACCATTCCTGGGAAAATTGTTCGTGGTATTGGTGGACGCCTACTCAAAGTGGCTGGAAGTGGCAGTGGTCCCTTCCTGTTCGGCCTCCGCCACAATTCGGTTCCTGCGAAATATTTTTGCCACCCACGGTACTCCGGACCTAATTGTCTCTGACAATGGCACGGCGTTCTCCAGCGAGGAGTTCCAGTCCTTCCTGAAACGGAACAACATTCGCCATACCACTAGTGCACCGTATCACCTTTCAAGCAACGGGATGGCAGAACGTTACGTTCAAACTTTTAAGGAGGCACTCAAGAAATCTCAAGGAGACATCGAGACACGTCTGGCTCGGTTTTTGTTCATGTACCGCCTTACCCCCCAGTCTACTACGGGGCAGTGCCCAGCGGAGCTACTTTTTGGTCGGAGGCCCCGTTCTCCCCTAGATGCCCTGCACCCAGACCTGTCGGAGAAAGTGGTCTGCGTGCAGCAACGGCAAAAGGAAATTCACGATCGCCACTCCCAAGTCCGTGAAGTACAGCCAGGGGACTTAGTGTACGCCATGAACTACAGCGGTTCGCCTAAGTGGTTGCCTGGTGTCGTGACCAAGCGCACTGGTCCAGTATCGGTCGTAACAGACCTAGGTGAAGGTAGAGGCGAGTGTCGGAGGCATTTGGATCAAGTCAGAACACGGTACGAAGCCCCAAAGCTGGGCAGTCGTAAAGATGGGGACAAAGCAGGATCAGAGAACATCCAAGGAGGGGAACAACCAACAGTTGCGGTCTCACCAGACAGTCAGGAACCCGCCATGCATATGGACCTCGTTCAGATACCCCTAGCCCCATCCGTGACTAGCGCCACCACGGAAGGTTCGGGGGAAATGCCTATGAGGGGAACTTCGCTAAAGGCCAATCCTGAGCCCTGTCGTCATTCAAAGCGTCGACACACGCCCCCAGACCGCTACGGATTTTAGTGGGGAGGAGTGTAATGTATGACGTCTTGGCCGGTTGAGGCCTTCGTTACCCGCACCCCCTTTTGGGGCACGCCGCTATTGTTCTTTTGTTCAGGTCATGACCCTTAAGCCACAGTATGCACAGTTTTACCAGTCGGTACACATTTTGTTTCGTTGTGCCGTTGTTGTGTGTCACATATTACACGTTGTCTCGTTGTCGTGGCATTGCGCTGGCAGCGTGCGAGATCCGCGGGGTGCTGGACATAACAATGATGATGAAGCAATTTTTGATACTGTGCTAAACACGTCCAAAAAGCATTGCAGCCAGGCATATGTTATATAATATTCTACCTTTCCGCCCAAAGAGTTCACGCAGCAGATTTGTAGACTAAATAATCCAATTGATATTTCAGCAACACGCAAATGCACCAATATCCATACTAGTCATACGTACAGGAGTACAAGGTAAACTGAGGCTGCCAGCAACAGACCCATTGCAGGTAGCGGCACGTAGGGTGCAACCACAGAGGGAAGTGGAGATGGTGTCAGTGAATAGCCAGCCCAGGTAGTTAGGTAGACCACCTGCTCCTTATTCTTCCTGACCAGGGAGAGGAGATAAATTCCTGTGCAGATCGTATGGAGGAATCCTTGAATCTGGATCCAGCCAAAGATGATCCTTTATGCAATGTTATGCCGGCTATTGACATTGCACGTATTTTAACAGCCTATATGCCCCTCTTTTAGTTCGAGTTGTTCCGATTTGCAAAAAACTTGCTACAAGCATTCTTTGCTTTTACCCAACACACGATTTCAACTTTTATACTCACTTTCATCAAGTTCGTGGGCAATGTTTGTACGCTTCTCCATCTCGATCATGTATGTAAAGAGAATGAGCTTTAAAGCAAATTAAAAACGGAAGCCATTGAATGTGATGACCATAGGTTGCAATAGAACGCCTACTCAAAGGCAAAAACAGAACTTTTCGCCTACATGTAAGGTTTGTTTAATCTATTTAAAAATTAAAGGACTGGCATAGTGTACCATTTGTGCATTTGCAAGCTGGCAGCAATTCCTATGCAATGCAATGAACTGAAAATGGTGAAAGCCGTTTAGCCGCATAGATTCTATCTAGTATGCATTATGTCATTGTTTATAGATAAACGGGGTCCAGACTCATTATGCCATCTTCATGAGAACAACCCCATCTTTAGAGAGATGTCACATTTACATAATGCATGCATGCAGATAGCAGATTTGCTTCACAAAACTTTGTGATAGCATATTGTACAGAGATGTCAGAGTGGTCGCGCCCATCGAGTGTAGACAAGCAAGAAAACTAACAACCAATATTTCTTAACGAAGATCCAGTGAATGCAAGGTATGTTGGTATGTTTGTTTTAGTTTATGAGTCGTTTTTTGCACATGATGTTGAATCTTTTGTCACATATCAGTAGTGTAAAAAAAGTAAGCAAATAAGGCATTATGGAATTTTTGCCACGTAACATCCAGGCCTTTAGCAAATTCATTTTAAAAATAGGTTTAATGTGTGGAGTTGCTCCATAATCCCTTGTTTGCTTAATTTTTTATGCATTGAAATCCTATTTTATTGTATGCAACTAAGTGTGTCACTATTGGAACTGTTGTTTACTGATGTAATTCCACTCTGTTCGTGCAGGCATTCCAAGAAAGGGTGTCCAGCATAAGTTGCCATAGGGTAAGCAATTTTATCAACATGGATTTAAACCTTCCCGAGGTGGAATAGGAGGCCGAGGTGGAAGAGGAGGCCGAGGCGGAAGTGGAAGTCGTGAATTTATTATTCTAACAATATAAATGTTTACTATTATTGTTAAGTAGTGTGTGTTGTGTAACTATAATATCAGTTCTATGCCATGACCAAGTCAAGTAAAAAGCTTTAGCATTGCATTGATACATAGCTGTAGTGATGATGTAATGTACAACAAGACGTATAGTTAGGTATAATTATATTGATTACTATTATCAGGTACCCAGACCCGTTGACATCACAGCTGTGGATGACCATTCATCGGTTGAATAAAAATCAATGAAACAAGTAATAAAAACATTTGCTATGAGAAAGTTGGTGGTGAAGGCAACAGTGGTGTAAAAAGCAAGGAAACAAAGGTCTGTAATAGTGTCATAGTCCTATATTTAGCCGGTTTGTAGCATATAGTATGTTCGTGTGCTAAATATAGGACTATAAAATTTTTCCTTACGTACTATTACAGACCCTTGTTTCCTTGCTTTTTACACCACCATTGCCTTCATATCCAACCAACTTTCTCATAGAGAATGTTCTTATTACTTGTTAAACCTTTCAAACCGTTCACAGCCTCTAGCTTACTTAAGGGTGTTGGGTAGAGGCCTATCATTTGGCCCTAAGCCTAGATGCATCTCAAAAGATCGCCTTATCACTGACTTTGACCAATTTGCCAGCAAGCTGAGGTGCACATATAAGTTCGGAGGTTAAGCCTAGGCAGCAGGGATAGGTCTAGGCAGAAATCCGAATTTGGGCATAAAAGTAGCTACAAACCAGAACCAACAGACAACCAGACTTTGGAGTCTGTAATTGGTGAAATGAGGAGACAACTTACCTCAATCACCTATGTGTAAATGAACCAAGACAGATAGAGAGGTAGTCAAAGGATGGGAACATACAAAATAGCTTGTCTCACTAGTAAATGAACTGTTGCTGCCATTACAACAAAGCTATGCATTACCAATAAATGCTGCCGAGTGAAACGGTTACTGGCATTTTGTTGCGAGCGAAAAAAAAGGACATAACCAAGTGAAAATGGATGGTCCAGAGTGTGTCTCGCATAAGGGAGGGTAAACTGAGTCACCAAAGGAGATGCCAAACACACTTTATGCCTATAATCAACTTCATGCTCCAACTTGCACACATACCCAAACCTACCCTGTAATAGAAGTGTGCTCCAATTAAAACATTTCCTCATCAGCACGTTGACATCATCCTAAATGAACAAGACAGATAGAGAGAGGTAGTCAAAGGATGGGGTCATACAAAATAGCTTGTCCCACTAGTAAATGAACTGTTGCAGCCATTACGACAAAGCTATGCATTACCAATAAATGCTGCCGAGTGAAACGGTTACTGGCATTTTGTTGCGAGCGAAAAAAAAAGGACATAACCAAGTGAAAATGGTTGGTCCAGAGTGTGTCTCGCATAAGGGAGGGTTAACTGAGTCACCAGGGTAGGTGCCAAACGGCGGAGTACTTTACACTTTCCGCTACGGTATACAAAACGTTGTGTATACCGTAGCTAATCCAGTATCACGTCACAGCGATCCAACCGTCTAGGACACATGCCCCTTGAAAGAGTAACACCATCTTATGCAGTTAAGGACATGTATCCGATTAACCATTATGCGCGTACTCACCACATTTTTGAAGACGAAGTATAGGCTGTCCACACTTCTTTGGATGTGGACACAGTTTAACACCGCTTAAGGGTGGATGGCACTCGTATCTACGCTAACCGCCAGTAAACCTTGTCAAGAGTTGTTCGACTCGCAATTGAATTCTTACTAGCCGAAGTAAGTAAAAGAAAGCTAACTATGAACAAATGTGCCACTACTTTTCACTGCTCGTACATACCAGCTGGTCAAAAAATCACGTGGACGTTTGTGCAATTATTAAATACAGGCACTTTAATAATTAACTATACTGCCTTTCCAGATAACGCACACCTTTTGAAATGGCATTCCGTTGCACTAAGCTTGTACAGTGGCTGGCAGTCGTGGCGTTATTCTTAGAGACGTGGTACGCCCTCGTGACAGGATGGCTACCGATTAATATGTCGAAAGAACTTTTCTCTGTAATACTACCCGTAAGTCTACTCCTGGTTCTTTTAGTCTGGGGACTTTTTCATGATAGTGATGGATTTTTGGTATGTACAGATGAAGGTGAGTAAGAATCTCAAGCATTTCTTGTGGCTTATTCTCATTCTTGCGAAGAACTCCCAATGGAACCTATGGCAATCATTGCATTATAAATGTTCTTGTAAAATGTTTATAGCTTACCACTGTAGACTTAGATGACATTTCTTCATAAAAAGGGTGCTTGATATACCACTGTACAAGATCATCAAATGACAACTTGAAGAACTTCAAATGCTTCACCAAAATCCTTGAAACAATTATACCAATATTCTTTTTCAGTTCTTGATCATCATGCAAAGATGGCAGAATGCTTTTTGCTATGTCTTTAACAGCATCTGGCTGGAAAACAGGACATTGATCATTCTGTTCACTGAAATTTATTCTGTTTTGCACAGCAAACATGTGGAAGTAATGGAGTGAGGTATTTTGCCTTTCTAGACGCAAATATCGTGAATTAACATTTTTGTCAATGTTATCTCCACAGATCTTAAACCCTAGCTCACATTTTAATTTAGGTACTTCCACGACATCTTGATATTCTAGCAGTACTTCTGGTGGTTGAACGACTTGGATACATGCAGATGCCAGACTTTCTGTACATGGTACAGGTCTTTTAGCAAAACACACTGCAGTGCTTTGCTGCTCATTCATGCTATTAGTGTCATGTTCATCATTACTGCTACATGAGATTGTTTCTTCATCTGTATCCATATCACTATCCACATTGCCAGGATCACAACCTTCCATCTCTTCATCACATGCTTCATCTTCACTGTTTTGAGCTTCTTCACTCTCGTTTTCACTGCTTTCATCTTCACTTTCATCATCACTATCACTATCTCCTGCATCATCTAACATTTCATCTAAGATGGAAACATTCCTTTGTTCGACACGTTTACAATTCCCTTGCAGCATGTCACGCCATTTCAGAACGCTACCATCAAAATCTTTCCCAGAGGCCTCATGAAGTCCTACAACTGTACTGTGAGTCATACAGAGCCCTAGGCGTGATAGCCTTGTATACACCTGCAGCATAAAATAATACAATGTAAGTCATGCGTGCAATTATAGAAACCTTTGATAAACCTTCTTTCCACAATGACCAGCATGAAGGATGACTGATATCATTTTTTGGATCAAGTTCACATGCGAGAAGTGAAACTTGAACAATATACCGGCACAGACACAAATCGTGGCTCCACTGTTGAACTTTGTATCAGTACAGGCATGAAGTATATTGAACAAGATTGGGGTATGCATTTTCAAATCATCCAATAGTTCAATCCACTTGAAATTCTGAATTGTATTAAATGACCCAGCCCTAAACTTCGAACGTGTTTTGTGTGCACACATTCGTTTTATCTCTTCTTTCAAAACGCTACCTATTTTTCTTAGCATACAGTCACGAATTTTCGGTTCACTGAAGCAACGATTTACGAGGCTTGAGCTGCTTTGTCTAGCAACACACTTGGCTATGTCTCTCCATCCACCGGAGTTGATGTTATACAGCTTCTTTCCTGACGGGTACCCTATCTCGATCTAAATTAGGCATGTAACAAGAGATTGGAAAACAAACCCCCTGGCGTCCTTCCTACCGTAACTGAATCTGGTGGCGTATCCGTTTCGACAAAGGCTTCTGACTGCATTTTGACTCCAATGGATCATCGTATGAAGTCACGCACGCGTAGGGTAGGTGTTGATTAAATTCAGGCTCATGACATGGTTTTGTGGCGTATGAATATCGTATAAACAATAAACTAATCAGAACAACTCGGGTATGCACGTTTGGCCAGACCCAATGCACAATTATGCCATGGGTCTGGTCCCCAGACTAGGTTCTTTAACACTGGTGAAATAATACACAAGTCGGCCACACAGCTACCAGTTTACTCATTGGTATGCTTCGGGGTACGTTCATTACGTGCATGTTGTCAAGTGCATGAGGGACAAAGGATAAAGCGCGCATGTTTCCATAGTGCTATGCTCTACTTACGATTGGGTACCGCTTGATCACCTTCAATGACTGCACAGAGGCAGCCCGCGAACTGAGAGAAGTAAGTACACTGTGATATTATGTCATCCCTTAATTGCATCATTAAGATGATGCCTGCAAATATTAATTTTATAAACATCCTTTTTAATTTTTGCAACAGCGCGTTGTTTAATATCTATCCGTTGTCATACCGTGCCACCACCCTCCTCCTTATCTCCCTGTAGGAAATATCAGAAGCCAAAGCAGATTTATCTCGCCATGGTATGAAGTTGCAATGACTACTGCATTGAGAGTCAGACGTGGGTTGGATAAACAAGTAAAGAAGAAACACTCTCATTACATGTTGTGTGTTACCCTCTATCTCCTGTGTATATATCATATCCTTACTGGCATTAAAAATAATCAATCTTGACATTGAATTGTTAGGCTACACACACAATCACACTACACAAGCCAGTCCATGCGCCTTACACAAAACAAAAAACAACTACACAGCTGTTGACTCTTCAAAGTGGGCGGGAAACGTGGTATGTATCCTCTCCACCACCGCCCTGTCCCCCTCGCTCTCCTCCATGTCCTCCCTGGCTATGCGGGCCAGGCAGGAGGTGAGCTCCCTCTGGCGTCTGTTGTGTTCCGAGTACTCTGTGGTACTCAACACCCTGTACAGCAGCTCCAGGTAGTGGGTTCGGGTCTGGGGATGAGACAACGTTAGGCCTGTATCTCTGGCGATACATACAAATTCACTATGTCACCCTCCTGCATTTCAACCATAGGTTTAGGGATGAACCCCCTTCCCTTCCCCACACCCTTCTCAGGGTTTCCCACTGTCATACTGTAGTGGAATGCGGAGTGACATTGTGGGTGGGTTAGGGGGACGTTGGCAACTTCGTAGCTGGATCCACTTTCATCCACGCCACACTAGTACTCTCTCCCGCTGATCAGTATGCAGAAGGGATAACAAGGGAATTGAAATTTTAATTATCAGTTAGAATGTGCCCCCCAATCAGTGAGTAACGAGGCATGAAAGGGAGGTTAAGGCGACTATAGGGAGGTTAAGGCGACTATAGGGAGGTTAAGGCGACTGTAGGGAGGTTAAGGCGACTATCATTTGCACATTTTCATATGTATATGACATATAGGTTCTTGTCACTCATCGCGACTATGAGAAACAGTACACCTTAACTCCGTCAAGAAAGCGTGTAGCTATGTCGTTAAGCCGCAATAACAGAAAGGCATCTGCCAGGCACTCGCTACATTATGAACTCTATAGCGTTTTTCAGGACATACATTTATGCATGCACACGACAATTGTATTCCATAAGATCAATATTACGAGGAACAAATAAAAACAAGCAATCAATTAATTACATGCCATCAATGTTATATATTCAGGTCTGGATCAAGGTTAATGCAGCTGATAACTACTTAGTACAGCTGGTTCCAATGCTTCCATATAAGTAAAGAGTCGTAAAATATACTTTCATTAGTATGTGTGAGAGACTGACAGTCAGTTGTTGAAAAGGAAGGAGAAGGGCCAGAAGGATGGAGGAACTGCACTTTTGTCTCATCATTATCACAAGTCTCCGTGACTAAGGCTAGTCACCACAAGGAGTTATACTCAAATGAATTGATTGTCAGTCGCTTGCACATCCTAATGAAAGTTAGCACGAATACATTGACAGGAAGAGTCTATAAATTAAAATTCCTCATGAGATACACTAGAAGCAACGACAGCCAAGCCTTGCGGCAGTGGGCCACTTGGTAGCTTGTATCTATACATAGGAATCCAAGCAGTCATTCTGTACCGAACTCCAAATTAGGCCCGTATAAAATATCCTGCGAACCGAACAGAGATCAAAGGAGGAGCGTAAGACTTAAGGTTCCTAACCACGCACCACTGAAGGAGTTCAATCAAAGCACAGAGACACCTGGTTAGTCAGTAAGCGGGTATCCGGCCAACTAATATTACTCACGTGATTCGTATTGTAATTAGAAATTTACAAATCACATTACTTTTATACGAGCATAAGAGCAGCCATGGCCATGCATTGAGCCTAATTAGAAAAGTGGTGCAAACTGTTGTACTACTTCTCTAAAACTGCAGATATAATCAATGTATTACAAAACTACGATAGAAAATTATTGAAAAGGATGGCATATGAACCAATGAATTTCAAACCTTTTTTCCTGTGTTAGTTACATCAGATGAAGTCTGACAGACATGTAGTCGATGTATAGGTTTCAAAATAATGTGCCTGGGCATTGCATCGCGAATGCATATACCACGGGCCCGACCAACCATAATCTATCATCACAATATATATAATGCGGCATAGTTGAAGCACTGATATCATTACAAGCTATCATTACTACTCGGTACTACATGTAAGGTCACCTTCGCTAAATCTAATGTCCTATATCTGCCCTTGCTTCAGTGGTCTCGGCATACATAGATTTACATAGCACAATATCCGGACATGATGTTTTTCGCACAAAGGGTTCGGCAATTTCGCAACTGTATTGTGAATAAACTTATTGCATGGTAGTTTTGTTACCACAATCGTGCTGCCATGGTACTGGTATAAAACTTGCAACCCAACTGTTTGAAATACATAGTCTCCTCACATTATTTATTGTGGGGGCAGCTGTGAGCCCTACAACAGCACAATTTTTGGAAGGGCATCCTAGAGGGGCGGATTCCCTGAAATGCACATATACACAGGTAGAATTATCCCATGATGGGCTTACATCTCATATGTGTGACCTAGTAAAAATTCCACTGGAATGCAGGCCGGCATTGAGATGCTTACAGTGTGTACATGAGGGCAGGACAGGGCGTCCAGTTGCTTACAGGGAGGGATCAGCTGCATACAGTGGGAACATGGGGGCAAGGGGTCCAGCTGCTTACAGTGTGAACATGGAAGCAGGGGTACAGCTGCTTACCTTGGGAATAATTAATTCCTATTGCAAGCAAGTCTCCAACATGGTCAACTACGCATTCAATTTAGGACACAATATGCTAGTATTTTGTTCAAGAGTTATAGATAAGATTAGGTACTCCATTAAAGTAATGATCGCAATACTTATCTTCATTATCATATTTTCTTACAGCCTGACACTCAACAATGGTGAGGATGTTACCAACTTTGTCAGTTCTGTGCAATGGAGAAATGTGTTTTTCCTAAACTTAAATATTTAATGTTACATAAGGATTTCCCCTGCAAATAGATCAAGGTGCTCATTAATTCAAGATGATATACTTGATGTCTCTCCTTTGTCCATGTGGAACTGATCTACATGGTGCTCTTGTTGTCCAAGTTCACCAAACCAATGTGCATGTGATACATTGTATTTAAAACGGTGCCTGACTCATGAACTGAGAAACGGATAGTTCAGTTCTTTCTTGCTATATCATTAGGTTGACAATGCTAATTGATTACATTATTGAGATGAAGCAAGGTTCTATTTAAAGTGCACCCTCACTCACTATCCTGATGCTGCAGGCTATTCCTATCCCAATACTGTTCCATCCAGTGCTCTTCATCATTCCGATCAGATACTAGTGACAGCACACCCACGCATGCACGCACACACACACACACACACACACACACACACACACACACACACACACACAAACGTAGCTTATTATGCAACTGAATTTCATCAATGAAAGTACACACATAAAATATGGAGGGGGTAGGGGGGGGGGGGGGATCGTCTATCTTGCACTGCCCAGCCACATACAAGATATAATACAGTCCACACAAAAGTCAACTGCTGCAGTGTAATCTGCTCCAGGGCTTATCAACCATCCATGCCATTGCTGGGTGACTATTACACTTCTTTGCAGTTCAAAGCACTTGCTGGCTTTGCATCTTGAGTGAAGTTCTAGTACCCTAAATACATAAACTAATGTATGTATTAGCCTATCTATATAGAATCTTCCAATATAAATATGCAATGCAACATGTTTGAATGATAAACACACAAAAGCCTTCTAAGAAAATATTTTTTTATTAATCAGCACAATATATGTATACAATTGATACAAAAGGATCTCTATACATTGGTATATACCATACAGCTCCAAGATTGATGAGTCACTAAAGATTTTTGTTTACACAGGAGCAACAGGATGAAGGAGCAATTTGAATAGCGATAACAACAAGAGACTCTTCAAAGCACAAGATGAAAAATAAGAAATAGATTAAGTTAGTCGCTATACGCCAGGATAAGACAACAGGTTCACATCGTCTCCATGTATGGTCTGCGCACATGTACACCATTACGTTCGATTGCACCATTGTAGCAAATGCAATAATCTCAAAATCTGTACCATAAGTGCTTGACAAGTTCATCTTTGTCTCATTAATGTAATCATGTAAGGACTTGTAACGCAATCCAGTACCAAATTCAAAAAGGCACTCAAATTCAAATATATTGCTTGGCAGTTCCATGTAATGCACTATACCATGCCTTACATCAATATGGTCCCTTTCTGTTCCAAGAACAAATTTACTTATTGTCCGAAATAAGCAATTCCATTCTCCTCTTATTTTATGTCTGCAGAGAGGGGATATATCTGCCAATTTTGTAGGAACTATCTTTACTTCACCAATGTTTACAAATTGAAGCATGTCCAGCAATTTCGGACATCCATAGACGCCTGTACATCGAAAACGCATGTAACGTATTTGATTTTTTTCTAACATGAACGCAGTAGGATTATTTTTTAAAATATAAATAATGCATTCTTTTATTTTTCACATTCATCTTGCGAGCAGAAGAATCAACAACAAAATTAATTACTTTTGTTAATTTCGTAATAATCTTATTTAGAGCTAATGATGATTAATAACATGCCAATGGTGGGTGCGCCCTTATAGAACAAGTTATGCTGGTGCTGGTGCGTGTGTGAGTGGGAGGAGCGTGTCGTTTTCTAAATGCTCGTCTGGTTCAAAACGTTTGAAAATTTCTTTCATCGGCCTACGAAGATGCACTCGGCATGTGTCAACCTGTTTTCTACGACTGCGTATAAGTTAACGGTCCGTTCCTATATCTTCACATGATTGCGCATGACAAGTACACCACGCGCGCGCACACAGCTCTTTTTCCTGGGTGTATATTAGGAAGAATCTCTTTTAAGAATCTCTTTAGCTGATGCGGACTAACCGGTTGGGTTGGTCTGTACCCTGGGTTAAATACCTCTAGCCGCTAGTCATTTATGTCATCTGGGCGTGGTCTTTACCCTGAGCAGGATTGTGTGTACTAGTATGTGTGAGTATGTGTGTCTGTGTGTGTGTGTGTATGTGTGTGTATGTGTGTGTGTATGTGTGTGGGCTCTTTTTCCTAGGATGTATGTTAGGAGAATCTCTCTATGTGCACGTGTGTGTGTATGTGTGTGTATGTGTGTATATGTGTGTGTGTGTTTCAGTGTATACACACAGACACACACACGCATACTCCCAGCTCTTTTTCGTGGGATGAATCTCTTTATGTAACTGGTTGAGTTGATCTGTGCCCTGGGCAAGAAGGAGTTAAATATCTAAAGCTGCTAGTCAGTTGTGTGTTGTGGGTGTGGTCTATACCCTGGAAAAGATTGGGTTAAATCTATCTAGTTGAGTTGCCTGGGTGTGGCCTGTACCATGGGCAAGAATGGGTTAATGTTTAAATCTCCCAAACTGCATGCTGGGCAGTTGGTCTGGGCAAGAATGATTCTCTAGTAGTTTTAATGTCTGGGTGTGGCCTGTACCCCAGAAAGGGCCGCTGGTCATTTTAATACCTGGGTGTGGTCTGTACACACGCGCACACACACACATATATATATATACACACACACACACACACACACACACACACACACACACACACACACACACACACACACACACATATACTCTCCCAGCCCTTTTTCCTGGGGTTGTTTTGTTCATATCCAATGCCTATGTACATATGTGGTTGTGTATTTGTCTGTTCCAGCTGCCTACATGTACCTTTATCTGATTGTGGATACTTGTACTTGTCTCTATTTTTATTGCAGGGATAAATAAAGTACATGGTATCTCCCAGCTATTAAGAGAAGCTTATTGTGACCAGCCAAATATCATACTGACACCTGTGCTCTCTTCAGGATGGTGGATGGCCTGTAACAAGGTTGCTCTGGTTGTGAGTTCTATCTCTAAGTACTGTGTATGTGTATGTGTATGTCCCATCCCCTCCTCCCCTTTGAAGGGCTTAGTGTAGGAGAGGATGTGTGGTGAGCTTTCTGGTTAAGGAATGGACTAAAAAGAGCCCTGTGGGTGTGGTGAATTTTCCAGGATTGTGAGGGGTTAAGTAACATAGCCGACAAAAAAGAGCCCTGTGGGTGCGGTGAACTTTCTGGTTAAGGTGTGAGGGGTTAAGTAACATAGCTGACTAAAAAGACCCCTGTGGGTGTGGTGTATTTTCCAGGATTGTGAGGGGTTAAGTAACATAGCCGACTAAAAATACCCCTGTGGGTGTGGTGTATTTTCCAGGATTGTGAGGGGTTAAGTAACATAGCCGACAAAAAAGAGCCCTGTTGGTGCGGTGAACTTTCTGGTTAAGGTGTGAGGGGTTAAGTAACATAGCCGACTAAAAAGATTCCTGTGGGTGTGGTGCATTTTCCAGGATTGTGAGGGGTTAAGTAACATAGCCGACTAAAAATACCCCTGTGGGTGTGGTGTATTTTCCAGGATTGTGAGGGGTTAAGTAACATAGCCGACAAAAAAGAGCCCTGTTGGTGCGGTGAACTTTCTGGTTAAGGTGTGAGGGGTTAAGTAACATAGCCGACTAAAAAGATCCCTGTGGGTGTGGTGCATTTTCCAGGATTGTGAAGGGTTAAGTAACATAGCCGACAAAAAAGAGCCCTGTGGGTGCGGTGAACTTTCTGGTTAAGGTGTGAGGGGTTAAGTAACATAGTCGACTAAAAAGACCCCTGTGGGTGTGGTGTATTTTCCAGGAGTGGGAGGGGTTAAGGAACATAGCCGACAAAAAAAGAGTCCTGTGGGTGCGGTGAACTTTCTGGTTAAGGTGTGAGGGGTTAAGTAACATAGCCGACTAAAAAGAGCCCTGTGGGTGTGGTGAATTTTCCAGGATTGTGAGGGGTTAAGTAACATAGCCGACAAAAAAGAGCCCTGTGGTTGCGGTGAACTTTCTGGTTAAGGTGTGAGGGGTTAAGAAACATAGCCGACAAAAAAGAGCCCTGTGGGTGTGGTGTATTTTCCAGGATTGTGAGGGGTTAAGTAACATAGCCGACAAAAAAGAGCCCTGTGGGTGCGGTGAACTTTCTGGTTAAGGTGTGAGGGGTTAAGTAACATAGCCGACTAAAAAGACCCCTGTGGGTGTGGTGTATTTTCCAGGAGTGGGAGGGGTTAAGGAACATCGCCGACAATCCACACACTTCTCACCACACCCACAGGGTTCTTTTTTTGTCAGCTGTGTTTCAGGGTCAAGCCAGATCTAGCCCTGAGTGTGATGTACTTTTGAGGGAACTACTGTTTGTTAATATTATATTCATATCCAAAGCGTACATATGTGGTTGTGTATTTGTTTGTTCCAGCTGCCTATATGTACCTTTATCTGATTGTGGATTTGTGAGGCTCTATTTTTTTATTGCATGTACAGCTTGCTAGAGAAGCTTATCACCCAAATATTGTACTGACACCTGCGCCCTCTTCAGGATGCTGGATGCCCTAAGAGGGGAGGAGGGGGATGGGACTAAGCTCTTTCTTTCTCCCCTCCCCCCCCCCCCCCCCCCCCCCCCCCCCGCTATAGACATGCCCATGAGTTTGAGTTTGTCCCCATACCACACCTTTAAATACATCTGATGTATAACAGTATTCCCTGTACTCTTGTAAGCCCAGGGGTATGGTGGCAATGCAGACATGCTGATGTGTGCATGTCCCCCATAATCACTCCAGCTTGACATTGCACATTGGTTTGTACTGGACCTACTTGGTGTTGTGTGTGTGTATGTGTGTGTGTGTGTATGTGTGTGTGTGTGTGTGTGTGTGTGTGTGTGTGTGTGTGTGTGTGTGTGTGTGTGTGTGTGTGTGTGTGTGTGTGTGACATGTTGCCCTGCCACTGGGAACCAACCATTGACAATGTGCATGTTA
>OY811971.1:20173137-20203137 GCA_963681505.1 Eunapius fragilis
ACACTGGATGATGATATTGTTCATTGGAAGTGTAGACTGCTCCTACGTTGGCGATGAACCTAAATAAGATAAATCATTAGTGTAATTAAAGAACAATAGAGCTGTTGTTGTGGAAGTAGGGCAGTGAGGTGACAAGAACAATAAAACATAACTTACATAAGGAGTGTGGATTTTCTTCCTCCTACACAGGTAGATGTATACCATCATCATCAACATGTATTACCTGTGACATCCAATGACTACTTCTCTCTTATCATTCAGTGGGAGTATGAGGGGGCAAGTTGCTTAACCCCTTACATAGTAGACCACACCGACAGGACTTGGTGCATCGGCCAAGTTGCTTAACCCCCAACACTCTTACATTCTGGACCAAACACACAGGGCTTAGTGTGTCGGCCAAGTTGCTTAACCCCTAACACTCTTACATTCTGGACCAAACACACAGGGCTTAGTGTGTCGACCAAGTTGCTTAACCCCCAACACTCTTACATTCTGGACCAACACACAGGGCTTAGTGTGTCGGCCAAGTTGCTTAACCCCCAACACTCTTACATTCTAGACCAAACACACAGGGCTTAGTGTGTCGGCCAAGTTGCTTAACCCCCAACACTCTTACATTCTAGACCAAACCCACAGTGCTTCGTGTGTCGGCCAAGTTGCTTAACCCCCAACACTCTTACATTCTGGACCAAACACACAGGGCTTAGTGTGTCGGCCAAGTTGCTTAACCCCCAACACTCTTACATTCTGGACCAAACACACAGGGCTTAGTGTGTCGGCCAAGTTGCTTAACCCCCAACACTCTTACATTCTGGACCAAACACACAGGGCTTAGTGTGTCGGCCAAGTTGCTTAACCCCCAACACTCTTACATTCTGGACCAAACACACAGGGCTTAGTGTGTCGGCCAAGTTGCTTAACCCCCAACACTCTTACAGTCTAGACCAAACCCACAGTGCTTCGTGTGTCGGCCAAGTTGCTTAACCCCCTGCACTCTTACATTCTAGACCAAATCCACAGGGCTTAGTGTGTCGGCCAAGTTGCTTAACCCCTAACACTCTTACATTCTAGACCAAACACACAGGGCTTAGTGTGTCGGCCAAGTTGCTTAACCCCCAACACTCTTACATTCTAGACCAAACACACAGGGCTTAGTGTGTTGGCCAAGTTGCTTAACCCCTTACACTCTTATATCCTAGACCACACCCATGCAGCAGTGATATTGTAAAGAAATATACAGCGCGCGTGCTAGATAATACGCGTACTGAGACAAACTAACACTACTGTATAATTTGTGCCGGAATGATTTCGGTATCACATACCTTGCAAAAATTCAGTGTGCCGGCAGTAAGTTTCGTGTGAAGGGTATTCAAAATAATATTTCTGGCAAATAAATAGAGAGGGTTAAAAATTATAGCGTTTAATCAAATTTCCCGTAAATGGCGCCACAATCGACAAGTTGCATGCGACAAGTCGCCGAGTGAAGTCGGCAGGAAGTCGCCATATGTATGCCGGCCTTTATGACTACCGTACGATAGCCTTAAGTGCACGCATCGTTATGTACACGCGTGTGTGACTGAATGCAATTCACCCGCGTGTGGACGCGGCCGAATTGCTGTGCATCACTGTCAGCTCAGGTTCAACCAGATCACCTCTGGTACTGCTTATTCAGTTTTTGAACGTAGTATTTTGAAACATTCCTATGCACTGAACATTTAGAATCGCGAATGTCAGGTGCGTACGGTTTGTGTCTAGTGTTAAATATTATACCTCACTATATTTTAATCAACGCCACGCCTCTTGGCTATGTCGACTGTGGACCTGGAGACCCTCTTACTCTCTGCCTCTTGCAGAGATCTATACATGATCTCTGTCTCTTGTATCTATTTATCTTTCGATTTCAAACTTGTATAGAGTTCTTCAGCCAATTGTAGCTTTACAAACTAGCTGAAATGCATTCACAACGTCCGGCCTTGTCGATCGGTTTTGTACAGCCGGTAGTACTAATAGTCATTATACACATGACACAGCAAAGTGCTCGTGTTCGCTCAACATACTGTACTGCCACGGTCACTAACCACATAGCTTTGGTGTACGTATACGTTTCGATCCAGCGCCAGTCGAGAACGTACGTCATTACCAGCTAGTATACACTAGTTTATGGTATACGCACAAGGTCTCGCTTAAAAAAAAAAAACCCGCCGGTAGAAGTTACATCCAAGTAGGCCTACCAGAGACAGAATGCGTTCGCTTGAAAAACTGGTACATATCCCTTATTTCATACCGAACACCCATCTTGCGTGTACGGTACTATGCCAGATAAGGCTATGGTGTTTATGGAAACTATTAGGCTAGGCACGGTCGGCTCTACCAAGCACCAATAATTTGCTCATCTGACGTCGGATGACAATTAATAATTTCATATATTTGTCCCAGATTTTGAAGTGCGGTTCATAAAAGTGCCTTGGGAATGTTGTGTGTAAGAGTATAAAATACACCACTTGCTCCAAAAAACGACTCAGTAGTTCAGCCTTCATATTCCACAATGTAGACTTGAGATTTATGGCTGAGTGATAAGAAAAAAGTTGAAGAAACATGACAATGTCATGTTTCACATACAAATGTACGTAGTAGCACAAAAACGCGTATGGAATTAGTAGTGAACACTTTTCTACAGAGACCAGAATATAGAAAAGATGGCTCATCAGTATCCCTATCATAAACCGTTACGTAGAGTTGAATTACAGCTACTGTACAAGGACCGTGAGTGTTTTTACACATTTCTCCATACACTTCCTGTTCAATTAATTTTTATCGCGTGACGCGGGTATTCAATTATTCATGTCCGCGATTGCTGGACATGGATAAGTAATCACTTACTGCTCCCATCCAGGCACAAGTATACAACAAGGCTTATGCCTACATAATCTGACAATCCTGCTTGTCCACTAAAAATTTAATTCTATCATTTCTTGATCTACTATAATGTAGAGGACAGGTGACAGTATGAGGAGCATTAGGGCAGTTACTAAACTTACGACATTCTTCTACTAAACTATCATCACTGTCATTGTTTTCATTTTCATCCTCATCTGAATCATATACCTTCCTTAGCTTAATATTGCTTTTTGTTTCTTCTTGCACCATTTTCCTTCTACGATTAGAATCTAAACTGTCATCACTGTCATCCTTTTCATTAACCGATTAATTGCGGAAGACGCCAATTGGCGTCCGTTAATTGATGCTCGAAACGCGGAAGACGCCAATTGGCGTCCAGCTGGAGACAGACGGTTTAGGAGGTTATAACTAAAAGATGCATCGTCATTTGCACACATCCTGTAACTTTTCGCGTTTGCCAGTCAGTGGTCAGTAAAGTATTGAAGCTGAAAGGCTTCATCGCTATTTTACATATCTTGGAAAACACGCTCAAAGAAGGTAAATATTCTGGCTTTGATAATTAATAGCAGTATTTTGTCATAGAATGGCCAAGCGGGCGCAAAGGCTAGCTACGGACGATAACCTTGCAATGGTCGAGAATGCAGACATCGTGTGTAGTGTTAGTAGTGACGACAGTTGTGATGACGAGCCTATGGTTGGCAGTGACGGCCAATTTAGCGACCGATAGATGGAAGGTATCTCCGTAATTATAGTACGATCGATTCATGAAGGTGGGCGTCTTTCATTACTTCGTATAGATTGCCCTGTTCCTTGGTTCTAAGGTGACTTCCTTGACAACTACACGGAAACTAATGACATGCATGCCCAGACAGCTGACGCCATCTTTTATTGATATGTTCTAGAAGCAAAAGAGAAGATGGCTGTATGTCCTTTCATCTGTACACAGATAGACCCATCCAACCATCAATACATACACATAATGCCAATGCATTTCAGACAGGTGACAGCGATGCCTCCACGTTGTGCACAGCTGTACAGGGACAGAGATTATGAGTCAAAATATGTCCCAGCAAACATAAAATAATGCTGGTGCTACATACACATCACCTTGAAACGCCCAGTGCATAACCATAGCTACATACACACCCACTGTGAAACCCCCAGCACACAACCATAGCTACATACACATCCGCCTTGAAACCCCCAATATTTACGTACACACCCACCTCGTACCTCTCAACATACACCCATAGCGATGTACACATAGATCTTGACACCCCCAGCGTACACTCATGGCTATGTGCACATCACCAAAACACCCCCAGTGCACACCCATAAGTATGTACACATCCCACTCGACACCCCCAGCGCACACCCATAGGTACTCACACATCCCCCTCAACACCCCAGCACACACACATAGGTATGCACACATCCCCCTCAACACCCCCAGCGCACACACATAGGTATCCACACATCCCCCTCAACACCCCCAGTTCTCACCCGTAGGTTGCACACATCCCCCTCAACACCCCCAGCGCACACCCATAGGTATGTACACATCCCCCTCAACACCCCAGCGCACACCCATAGGTATGTACACATCCCCCTCACCACCCCCAGCGCACACACATAGGTATGCACACATCCCCCTCAACACCCCCAGCGCACACACATAGGTATGCACACATCCCCCCAGCGCACACACATAGGTATGCACACATCCCCCTCAACACCCCCAGCGCACACCAGTAGGTATTCACACATCCCCTCAACACCCCCAGCGCACACCTGCAGGTACTCACACATCCCCCTCAACACCATGTACACATCCCCCTCACCACCCCCAGCGCACACACATAGGTATGCACACATCCCCCTCAACACCCCCAGCGCACACACATAGGTATGCACACATCCCCCTCAACACCCCCAGCGCACACACATAGGTATGCACACATCCCCCTCAACACCCCCAGCGCACACACATAGGTATGTACACATCCCCCTCACCAGCGCACACACATAGGTATGCACACATCCCCCTCAACACCCCCAGCGCACACACATAGGTATGCACACATCCCCCTCAACACCCCCAGCGCACACACATAGGTATGCACACATCCCCCTCAACACCCCCAGCGCACACCTGTAGGTATTCACACATCCCCTCAACACCCCCAGCGCACACCCATAGGTACTCACACATCCCCCTCACCACCCCAGCACACTCACATAGGTATGTACACATCCCCCTCACTACCCCCAGCGCACACACATAGGTATGCACACATCCCCCTCAACACCCCCAGCGCACACACATAGGTATGTACACATCCTCCTCAACACCCCCAGCGCACACACATAGGTATGCACACATCACCCTCAACACCCCCAGCGCACACACATAGGTACGCACACATCCCCCTCAACACCCCCAGCGCACACACATAGGTATGTACACACCCCCCTCACCACCCCCAGCGCACACACATAGGTATGCTCACATCCCCCTCAACACCCCCAGCGCACACACATAGGTATGCACACATCCCCCTCAACACCCCCAGCGCACACCATAGGTATTCACACATCCCCCTCAACACCCCCAGCACACACACATAGGTATGCACACATCCCCCTCAACACCCCCAGCGCACACACATAGGTATGTACACATCCCCCTCAACACCCCCAGCGCACACACATAGGTATGCACACATCCCCCTCAACACCCCCAGCGCACACACATAGGTATGTACACATCCCCCTCACCACCCCCAGCGCACACACATAGGTATGTACACATCCCCCTCAACACCCCCAGCGCACACACATAGGTATGTACACATCCCCCTCACCACCCCCAGCGCACACACATAGGTATGCACACATCCCCCTCAACACCCCCAGCGCACACACATAGGTATGCACACATCCCCCTCACCACCCCCAGCGCACACACATAGGCATGCACACATCCCCCTCAACACCCCCAGCGCACACACATAGGTATGCACACATCGCCCTCAACACCCCCAGTGCACACACATAGGTATGTACACATCCCCCTCAACACCCCCCAGCGCACACACATAGGTATGCACACATCCCCCTCAACACCCTAGTGCACACCATAGCTATGCACACATACATGTACATCTCAACACCCCTATCCATAGCAATGTACTCGACACTCGTACATATAGAAATACCCTTCAACGGGTATGAAATGGTGTTCTGGTGTACTTACCACCCCAAAGTACTTGCTTACAAACTACTTGCTTACCACTTATAATTTGAATTACAAGTCCCCGCCTGCCAGTCACAGCGTGCGTCTCATTAGCTTCATCGATGCGCTTGACATCTTCCATACGTCGCACCCCTATCAATGGCATCGAAGCACATATACGCAAGACAAAGTCAAACCGCAGAGTAGCAGAGCAAGCTGTTGTGGCGGTAGCATCTTCCACGGCACTAAATAGAATCAATGCTCGGATGTTTTGACAACGCACCCTTCCCCGATATAGTCGAGAGAACAAAAAGGTTCTCGCATGCTTAGTATGCCTCAGATATACCACTTACTTTTCATTAGTGTGAGAACTGTTTCACCATGCTCGCGTCACAACGTCTTTGTAAACCTGTCCGTCTCTGTCGAACATTGTGATATCTGCTCTTGCTATGTTTCCAAAAACGGATCTCCAATCGGAATGCACTAGCGAATAACTGATCTACCCATCAGCCCGATTTCAAAAAGTTGCCAATATCAAAGTCGCTTCGTTCAAAACATATCCCGCGCCAGTCATACGATATCTAAATAAGCATTATCCACAAATTTTAATTCCGCGGTTAGAGGTTACGTAACGTAATAATTCCGCGTATAATCGGTTAATAGTCTCTTCATATCCATAAGTATGACAGATGTTTCTTTGCTTTAGATTTTTTTTTCTATTTTCCTGTTCAGTGGTTCTGTGTGTTGGTTTCCATTTATTTCTTTGTCTTTTGCATTCCTCAGTTTTAATTAATTCAGTTTTTTTCAGCCTAATAATGTTTTCTTTTTTCAAAAAACATGACATGCCACTAAATGTAGGTAAATTAAGTCCTCCATATAATTCTATATACCAGTGGTAATTAGGATCTGCTTGTATCAAGCGAGTAAGGTTTGCATGCACTAGACCAAGATTTGTAGATACTTCATAATGCATGCACTTTAAATGACTACACTTCATCGCATCCAGCATTGTAAAAACACTGAGTTAAGTTTATTTTCGCCTGGTGCAAAATAGCTTTCGAAAAACATCCGCAGTTCTGACTGTGTCTTGACTGACAGTGGCATTTAACGTCTATCAAATTACAATATTCTTTTTCGTGGTCTAAAATAATTTTTTTGTGCACTTCTTTAATTTTGAAAATGTTTTCAAACGTGTCTGTTGTGCTCTGTTGCAGTGGCCTGCACACAATATCACTTTAGTTTTTGATTCATCCGCATAGTGTTCCCTCAGGGCTAGTATGATCAATGAATCTACGTGGGTACTTATGACCATTCCTTCATAATGTGCCTCCCCAAAATGCTTGCATAGGCCTTCACCTTCTGCTGCTTTCGAGGTGCCCATGTGAAGTATTTCATTCGTAGACCCCCTTTGGGACAAGTGGGTATAAAACAATATTGCATTATTTACGTAATTTTGAACAACTACGGTTGCATTCTGTGAGAAGTACCCACGGGTAAGCCAGCAAGCATCTCTCAATGTAACAGCGTTTTGCCATGACCCTGTTTCTGAAGGTTCATATTTTTCATTTCCTCTTTTGCCTGATTGCAAATTGGATCTAATTGTTTCTTTACAACGGGCCTCATGTAGCGAAGAGTCTTATTAAAAGACTTATTGCTAACAACTTTTAGTCCTAACCCTGCAGCTAATGCCATCTGGTACTTACGGTATGTGAGACCAGCCGCAATAAAGGCAACTTGCAGTGCTACTGCTACCACGGTTGATGGAAGGTCTACGTGATCTAGGGAGCTGCTATTCTAAAGCTAAATGCAACACGAACAACGATATTCCATCTCGATGGCTCCACCCAACCTTGATCGTGTGATTGAAACACGCTGGTAAATGCCTTTACAATAAAACATCGCTTTGCATCGCAATTGCAAATTAATCTGTTTTATGATCTCATCAATGGCACATACCTGGCCTAGGAATATTGCATCCCCAGAAACTATCTCTTCCTCCAGACAGAAGTCTTTGTCCTTATCCTTCTGTTTCTCTTCGTCAATTTCCAGTTCTTCTTCATCAAGTTCCAGTTCCTCATCGTCCAGTTCCAGTTCTCATCGTCCAGTTCCAGTTCCTCATCGTCCAGTTCCAGTTCCTCTTCATCCTGTCCTTCATCCAGCCCTCTTCTATCTTCATCATCTGATGTCAATACGAAAGAATCATTCAATGCCATTTCACAACCAAGTCGAGACAACCCGTTGTTTTAGCCTTCTATTTATGTCAGTAGCGTACTCAATCAGCATTGTTAGGTTTATGTAAATTTGCAACGTTGGGCAGGGAGGAGCTAGGGGAAGCTCATAAGGCTTTCTACAGCAAGCTGTTAGACTAACATGTATTAATATCCCCGCAAAGAACCTTATTGATGCATGGTTTTCCAATTAGGCATGCAAATTGACATGAATATGTCTGCACGGAAGCCTAGATGTATACCGGTACTAGAAGTATGAGCTATTGATAAAGACGAGGCTTCAGCCCAGACCATTAGCCAGAGCTATCCTAAGGCTACAGCATGTAAACAGAGATATATTATCTCTGATGCGACTCCTTAGCTTGCCATGAAAGGAAAGACGCGTCTACAGCAATATTCTTCCAAAGAGAGGAGTTGAACTACTTACTACCTCGAGCTCATTTTGTAGAGTTCAGTCGAAAGAACCACGCTATATGCTTTTAACTATTCAGGTATCAACATCATTGATTCAATTGTGGCCCCAATGTTTATAATTAAATTGAAACGATAATTGCATGGACCAACATGATGAACTCCTCATGCCATGGTTGAACTATAGTTACTAAATGGCCTAATCCACCACCATGGTGGCATATACAATATACCAAAATACATTTTTACATGGTGTAATCAACAAGTAATAAAAACATTCTCTATACAAGAAGGTTGATGGTATATAGATGGTGGCGTAAAAAGCAAGGGATTGAAAGGAAATAATTACATACCCCCGTATAACTGCAGAGAATGTGCATGTCACTAGCAGTATAGATACGTGAGAAATGTATAGCGACTTTACATTATTGTATAGCAATGACGTACCATCCGTTGCTATGAAATTCATGAGCTATGCAAGTCTGATGCAAATTTCTTGATCATAAAAATTATGTTTCTGGGGAACACATGAAGATCTCTCAATATTTCCTTCAATTGTATAATGTTCTATTTTCATTTATAGTCTTAAGAGTGATCAAACTCCGTTCTTGTAAAATTTCAACCCTGATTGAATGACTGAAATGGTTGCACCTTATAAACTATAATATTCATTACGGTGCAATAATTTTCAAGGTGGTATAAAGGATCTGAAGGCATAAAGGATTTGATAGCAGTAGTGATGTAAGGAACAAGTGTCTAATAATAAAGTAAATAGTCCTATATCTAGCACACGACGAGCACAGTATCCTGCCTTCATATCCTAACGTTCTCATAGATAATGTTTTAAATTGTTTGAATATACAACACTGCACATCCTTGTCCTCTGATAAGTTCTCCACCACTGTAATCTCCTCACACATGGATCAACCAGCATAAGAATATTATGGTTAGGGAAATTTATATTTGTGCTCGCATCATAAGATGCTATAAAAATATCCTTTCAGTATGATACCCCTATCGTCTACTTATAGGGTGAACATCATGTAAAAATTCACCTGCTAGGAGGGGTTGAAATATGTACTCTGTGTGTAGGGGGGGGTGGGAGATCAGCCATTTAGTATCTACACCTGTACAGTTCAGACATGGGGAGTTCACCCATCAATCCATAATTATTTCAACATAAACATGCTCAATTTTTTTTTTCCTTCTTAGGTTTTAATTATTAAATGACATGAATATACAGAAACAACACTGATTAAATACAAAGTACAGCTCTACAGTACACGAGCTATCCTAGAGAGGATAGCTGTAGCATTAGCCCTGACCAGGTGGAGATTCAGTCGGCCATAGATCTCATTAAGTACGATGGACTTTGGCCGACACATGGAAGTGGCAAGTCTAGAGGCTACAGAGGCAGTGGCTTCTTTTCCCAAAGCTCCATATGTTTCAACTACCATAGGGACACATACCCATCCTAGATCTGAGCATTTGGGGTCATTGGCGTGGTGTTTCCTAGACTCAGTGGCCTGGGCAGCAGCTGTGGCCGACACTCCCGCTTCCAACAAATTAACAGGGTTTAGCAGTGAGGTGATGGACACATCTAATGCTGCTGTTCTGCCCAAAAACCAGTTAGGAAGAAGTATGTCAGCTGGACGGGTCTTACTGTGGTCTCTACTTAGGTTGTTGCCGACTTCCACCTTAACCCTATGTGACCCCGACGACATGTCTCCACCAGGATGTCTCTAATCATGTTATGCCGAGTTACCACATCACCACCATACTTGCAGGTAACTGCATGGTGGCCAAGGTGGTCACCCAACACAATCAGTACCGTAGCCCAGGTGACCTCAGCAGTGGGTGTACTATTCAGGTTCCATGGCTAGTGAACCTTGGCGCAAATGATCATGTACATCAATCAGAGCTCGATCATATTGTGTTGTTGAACACCGCGTCTGAGAAATTCGAATGTTTTTTGGTCGAACATCGTTTTTGGAAAATTAGTCGGAAAATGTGTATTTGCGAAACAAACAACATTTTCATGTATCCCAACGATGTACGATGCAAATTTTAATGCAATAGGTTGTACGGAGACGTACCTGTATTGATTCTAAGTCAACTGGTTCGCCCGTTTTCGGTCGTCATGGGTAGTTCGGTACACTTTTTTCTCGCATAAGTTCAAACAAGTCTGATTGCATAAGTAGGCTTCTATTAATGCAAAATAAAGACCGAGAAAGTTTTAGGCTCAAAAGTGGCCTGGTTATCGCACCACGACTGTTTCGTTTCTCTTGTGAGGTACCCAGACTCATTCCCAGATTAATACCTCTCGTGCCCAGACCATTGTTACACATTTCTCTCGCTTGTTCAGCTACGCCAGTGTGCAACAAGTGTACGGCTGGAACTAAATGTACTAAATGTTGTTTGTACCTACCGCATACGCTTGGTCGTCCAAGAAAGACTAGCGTTGTGATTGGTTTCAACGGTCTAAGGTCAGCGCGAATCGATACTTGCTCTTTTGCGGACGCCTCTCTCGAGTCAGTGTTGAAACTACGCCGGATTTAGTTAAGGATGATAGCAAATATGCATCGCAAGCGCATGTGCTATAAGTCCTCTAGCTGATGGGGTGTACTGATAAGCATAATAGCGTGCGGCGACTCCCACACATCAACATCCGATACCAATTGCACGATGCACAATGATATCAACGCTGATAGTATGAAGCGCATTGAGAATGTGTCCTTGAAAGGCATTAAGGCATGGATTAGCATGCTGCTACCTAATCTCAGGCTGAAATGTGAGGCAGACATGAAGATGTCTTTCAGCATCCAGTCAGCTATGGTAGCCATAGAAGTACCTGTAATTGAGAAGGAGGCTCAAAACGAGGCATCATTTGTTAGCATCCCTGTTGACATCCTCTTCACTATACCCACAACCATCCCAGATGTTCTAAAGTGTGAGAGATGGTATACATCCATGGATGTATACCTTTGTATACGTAAGCTTACACGTAACGATAAAATTGAAATGTGCGCGTGAATTATTATAAAGGTTAGTAATAATAAAGTCTGGAAACGAGGTTGAACTGTCTGAGTGTTAGTTTCCATTGTAGCACGAACGCATGCCGCCAAATTTGTTGCAAACCCTACCTATCCGATCGAGGTGAGTATAAGGACGCTGTTTTTGAGCATTGAAAACACCTCAGAAAAATGTGTACCTTTTGCGGAGACGGTCGTACCCTCTACACTTTAAACGAATGCAGTTTCCAAAACATAACGAGTTACTACGTATTTATAACGCCAAACTACGTACAGAGGGTTGATCAAATGGGCACACATGTATAAATAGCAATTGCAGTCCTCTTTTTTGTTTTACTGCTCGATGCTTGCGTGTCCCTGTGGAACGAATTAAGAACAGGTCTCTGGCCTCTGCAGTAAACCAACAGCTCAATAACAAAATAGACTCCACGAGTTGAGTTTAAGTTTACCAGTCCACTGCAAATGCAAACCTTAGGATATTATTTGCCATCTAGTGTCTCATGTTTTAGCTAAGTTCAAGGAGGGTGATTTTCGTGGTGCCATTCAGCTGGTTTGTTCTGCGGATTCCATCGCCCCTCAGAATGAAGAAGTATACACTGCCTTAAAAACACCGAGCTCCTCCACCCGCCACATGTATTCCTCCAGGCACAAATGGTGGCGTGATTCTGCCAATGGATCTGGCAGAAGATAAAATTGCAAAGGCAATTTTACTCTTTCCCTACCCATGCACTTATCTTGCAGTTGTGAAGATAGCACAACTAAATAGTGTTAGACCTTGTTTACATGATCTGTGAAACAGTTTGTGATTCCAGAGTTGCAGTATGGTTGAATATTGTTCAAAGCAACATTACTGCAGCCAACACAGTGATATGAGCATTTTGAGTGACACATGCTGCATCTTCTTTGAAACCAAGATTTCACATCCTGATACATTGGTAGATCTTTCAACAACTTGGCAAGGTAGTGTCCCATATACTCATCTACCTTGGCGGAGATGATGAGATGAGGAAGAGGATGTCACATCCTGATACACTAATATTTGTCATGAGGATGGGATTGAGGCTTCTGCCACATGAAGTAAGCTCAATGCAATTATTATTACTATTAATAACGTGAACCGGCCCACACACACAGCCCAGGTACCACCACCAGCACCACTGGCCTCCCGCCAAAATATAAAGGTTTTTATCACTGCATCAAATGGTGCAGTAATAGCTGAACTTAAGGTTAGCCTTCCACACATGATATCCAATTAAGCTTACTGTTGTTATTTATATCATTATTAGAGTTAAAGATGTCATTTTAGTAAGTGATCTTTTCTATTTTAAAATCAGTATTTTAACGATGTTTATTGTCTTAACGATGTTTACTTTACACAGTCTCTCTGATTTTCTCAGTTGATTTTATATTTATCATCAATCATTATTATTATCACATGCATGCGCAGATAATATATTAATATAAAGGACCACACCTACAAGTTCATTATAACACAATTCTAGCATGGCAGATCGATCTCTGTCCGAAGGACCACCCGAATGTGGAAGCCCGGCATGATACCTATATGCTATGCGCGTATTGATAATCATATCCCATGGTAGTGAAAATAGATATTAAAAATTACGCACAGGCACTGCTAGAAGAGTGTGCTACTCATTTCCCGGAACTGTTTCAGTGGGTTTACTGGTGCTATGGACAACATCCCACATTGTGGCACCCAATGGGCACACTTGGGTCAGAACAAGGTGTCCATCAGGGGGATCCTTTGGGCCCTCTCCTGTTTTCTCTGGTTCTACAAAGCTGGTTCGGGCTATTGCGGCTGACAAGGAGTGTTCCAATCTCTAATTCAATAGATGGTACCTGGATGATGGTACCCTTGCAGGTCCTACAGACGCAGTTAAGCGGGCTATCCAACTCATTCAACAGATTGGTCAAATCAAAACACATTCCTAAACCCACAGACTGCCAAGACCTAGAAAACTTGATCAATAGAATCCGACTCACACTTTCTCAGATCCACCCAACCACAGGTCGAACCAACTTCCCAAGAGATGGCATGAGCATAATAAAGAAACTATCTCAACAACACGACGTAATCATCAACACATCCGACAAAGGGAGTACCATAGTCTTGCTGGACAGAGAGAAATATATAGAGGCAGGCCATAAACACCTAGACGACAAACAGACCTACACCAGACTACCTGGAGATATCACAGACACGATCAAGAAAACGATCACAATCAAACTGGACAAACTCAAAGAAAAGAACCTGCTCAGTAAGTCACACCATAGATTCTGCTTCCCCCCAATAAACCACAGAACCAGTCTAATGTACTTCCTTGTTAAACTACACAAGAACCCTCATGCATACAGACCCATATGCTCGTGTATCAATAGCGTAACTTCCAACATCTCCGCGTTCCTAGACTACTGGCTAAAACAAGCTGTTAAACTCCTCCCATCATACATAAGTGATTCCACCCACTTTATAAAAACCATTGAAAATATGACTTTCCCAACAGACACCCTACTATGTACCATTGATGTGACAAACATGTATACACACATCCCCATAGACGAAGGGAATAGAGCTACAATCAGAGCCTTAGAAAACATGAAATGTGCAACAGACATCCCAGACATGACAGTTATGAAGGAACTCCTAGACATGATCACTCACAACAACGTATTTGAATTTAACATAGAACACTACATTCACACTAGAGGGGTCCCAATGGGTAACATAATGGCCCCATCATACAGTGGAATCTTTATGGGGGAACTTGAGAAGAAACTCATAGAGCTTGATGCAGAAAAAATCAAACTATGGGTTCGCTACATAGATGATATCTTTATGGTTTGGCAGGGTCCAAACGGACTTTGAACACTTTGTTCAACAGTGCAACAAACTGCACCCCATGATCAAATTTACCAGTGAATGCTCAGAGACCGAAATTAACTTCTTGGACATGACCATATACAAAGGTACAAACTTTCAAACCAAACATACGCTGGACATCAAAACGTACACAAAACCTACCAACACACAAGCATATGTCCATGCATCATCATTCCACCCCGGTGGCGTTGGAAAGAGTATAGCACTGGGAGAATCATACAGAGCCCTCAGGACAAACACGGACAAAGTAAACTTCCTCCAACAGATCCACAAAGTCCAAAACGCTCTCCTATCGAGGGGATACGATGAAAAAATCATTAAACCGTTGATCAGACGTGTACGATACAAAGACAGACACACAGTCATACACAAAGGCAAACAGACCGCCACACAAACACCAGGTACACCGACAATGGCTCTAACCTACAACACCCATGTATCCCAATTTCGAACGGAGCTAAACTTGATCTGGGTTGATGTCCAAAAGAATCCACTTCTAAACAAGCTCTACCCGACGCCCCCCCCCGTATTGCAATAAAAAAGAACCGGTCACTGAGCAACATGTTAGTCTCAGCAAAACTTAATGTCTAATGTCCTGGGCGTGCTGCGCGGTGCACGTTTGTACATCGCGGGGTACGCAAAACAAAGGTTTTTGCATTCCGCCGTTTCAGCATGCTAGTGAAGTTTGACTGTTATGCCACGTTGTATAAGTCCTTATCTGCTTGGGCTGAAGCTTTGAAAGCCTAGTACCTTTCGCTGCTGATACAACAAGTCGCCACAGCGGAGGTACACTTTACGGCGAGTGTACGAGGTAATTGAAAAATAATAACAACGTACGTACCAGAAGTTTCGCGTACCTCCGCTGTGACAAGTTGCTGTAAGAGCAGCGAAAGGTACTAGGCTTTCAAAGCTTCAGCCCAAGCAGATAAGGACTTATACAATGTGGCAAAACAGTCAAACTTCACTAGAATGCTGAAACGGCGGAATGCAAAAAACTTTGTTTTGCGTACCCCGCGGTGTACAAACGTGCACCGCGAAGCACGTCCAGGACATTAGACATTAAAAACCAGACCCCAAGAAACGTACCACAAGGCAGCCAACCATTTGACATCTACCAACACTGCAGAGTCCCAGCAGACTACCAAAACAACATCCTTAAACAAATCTCGGGACCAGCGGATCTAAGAATGACGTCATCACGATGATCACGTGAACCACCGGAAACGAGGTACTTAAACGTGAAACCTGCTCAAATATTGCCATACCCGTCACCTGAAGAAGGAACACATACAAGTTCCGAAACCGGTCGTGCTTCTCGGGAGAGTAGATTACAATATGGACCTGAGATTCGTGAGAGCCGTAGAGAATGAAGACACAATGTAGTAGGTTATGCGTTTGTGTAATGTGTATGAATTCTGTGGACCATATATCAAATCATACCGCATAATCAAAGAAAGAACCGCAATGCTCCTCCAAGTTTGTATACATGTTTAAAAAGAATACCCTAAACCTTTACTACAGACAAAAAATGAGTACCGGCACTAAATCTATAGACACCACGGATAACGCCACGTGGCAGTCGCACCTCTTTAACGAGTATGACGTTGTAATAGGACTGAAAAGGATAAAATGGACCCGTCCCAAAATCCCTGAACATCCTAGCGTCCTAATCAGCAAAGACACAGCCACAAACAAGGCGTGTCAAGCTAACAGGGTACATTATACAGACCTACCCGAAGCATTCATGTCACCGTCTGAATATATACTCGCCTCAAACCAAACATACAAACGTACTGCCTCTTGGTCAGAAATAACAAACGTCAAACAAATGAAAAATGCACTCAAACATATGCAGATAGACCAAATCCCCAAACCGTGCCTGACTATAATAAAACACAGGTATCTAACATGGTGCCTTTGTCTTCCCATCCCTCTCCATCACAGCTGGATTTACTTTATATGACCCTCTTTTAGTTTGAGTTGTTACAATTTGTAAAAAACTTGCTACAAGCATTCTTTGCTTTTGCCTAACACACACGATTTCCAACTTTTTATACTCACTTTCATCAAGTTCGTGGGCAATTGTTATACGCTTCTCCTCCATCTCAATCATGAATGTAAAGAGAATGAGCTCTAAAGCGAATTAAAAATGAAGCCATTGAATGTAAGGACCATAGGTTGCAATAGAACGCCTACTCAAAGGCTAAAACAGTACTTTTCGCCTACACTATTTGTGCATTTGCAAGCTAGCAGCAATTCCTATGCAATGCTATGAACTGAAAATGGTTAAAGCGGTTGAGCCGCATAGATTCTAGTATGCATTACATCATTGTTTATAGGTAAACGGGGTCCAGACTCATATTATGCCATCTTCATGAGAACAACACCATCTTTAGAGCGATGTCACATTTACATAATGCATGCATGAAGATAGCAGATTTGCTTCACAAAACTTTGTGATAGCATATTTTATGTGTACAGAGATGTCAGAGTGGTCGCGCCAATAGAGTGCAGACAAGCAAGAAAACTAACAATCAATATTTCTTAACGAAGATCCACAGTGAATGCAAGGTATGTTGGTATGTTTTAGTTTACGAGTCGTTTATTGTACATGATGTTGAATCTTTTGTCACATCAGTAGTGTAAAAAAGTAAGCAAATAAGGCATTATGGAATCTTTGCCACGTAACCTCCAGGCCTTTAGCAAATTCATTTTTAAAATAGGTTGTATGCTAAATGTATGTGTGGAGTTGCTCCATAATCCCTTTTTTGCTTAATTTTTTATGCCTTGAAATCCTATTTTATTGTACGCAACTAAGTGTGTCACTATTGGAACTGTTGTTTACTGATGTAATACTACTCTGTTCATGCAGGCATTCGAAGAAAGGGTGTCCAGCATATGTTGCCATACATAGCTGTAGTGATGATGTAATGTACAACAAGACGTATAGTTAGTTATAATTATACTGGTTACTATTATCAGGTACTCAGACCCATTGACATCACAGCTGTGGATGGATTACATCACCATTCATCGGTTGAAAAAAAATCAATGAAACAAGTAATAAAAACATTTTCTATGAGAAAGTTGGTGGGATATAGGATTTGAAGGCAACAGTAGTGTAAAAAGCAAGAAAACAAGGGTCTGTAATAGTAAGGGAAAATGTCATAGTCCTATATTTAGCCGGTTTGTAGCATATAGTATGTTCGTGTGCTAAATATAGGACTATAAAATTTTCCCTTACGTACTATTACAGACCCTTGTTTCCTTGCTTTTTACACCACCATTGCCTTCATATCCAACCAACTGAATGTTTTTATTACTTGTAAAACCTTTCAAACCATTCACAGCCTCTAGCTTCATTAAGGGTGTTAACAGGATAGAGGCCTATCATTTGTCCCTAAGCCTAGATGCATCTCAAAAGATCGTCTTATCGCTAACTTGACCAATTTGCCAGCAAGCTTAGGTGCACATATATGTTCAGGGGTAAGCCTAGGCAGCAGGGATAGGTCTAGGCAGAAATCCGAAATTAGGCATATTTATTTATTTATGTATTGTTTATTTATTCATGTATTTATTTAGGTGTAAAAGTAGCTATAAACCAGAACCAACAGACCAGCAGACTTTGGAGTCTGCAATTGGTGAAATGAGGAGACAACTTTCCTCAATCACCTATGTGCAGTCTCGTAACAGAGGCAACAAAAAGCCAGTAACATAACCCCCCCTCCCCTCATAGATTCAGTCAAAGCAGTGGTGTCCACTGATCCTTGCTCTGGCAGCAAGAGATACATTGCAGCTAGCAACGTACCAAGCTCTTATTGCATTTCAAAAATGCACACGTCAGTAACTTGCTTTAAGGAGTTGTAGTGTAATATTTGCGCTCCACTAGCATTGTTGCATAACAAAATTGGATAGTGTCCTAAAGTTTAACAAAAGGAACAGAGTTCTAATGACAATCTGAAATCAATATTTGGATGACATAATTCTCAAAGTGAAATTTTAAGCTTTTGCATACACATAAATTCATATGCAATGTTTCAGCAAATATAGAACAGTTATGCATGGACAATGCATGCTGTAATGAGTAATATGGCTGCCAGACTTTTGTTGCGAGTGAAAAAAAGGACATAGCCAAGTGGAAGTGGCCGGTCCAGAGTGTGCCTCGCTTCAGTGTGGTTTAGACAACTAAGATAGCTGTCGAACACTGTATGCGCATGCTTTAACGTGCACACATACCTACCTTGTAATAGAAGTGTGCTCCCATTTCCTCATCAGCACGTTGACATCATCCTAAATGAACAAGACAGATAGAGAGAGGTAGTCAAAGGATGGGGTCATACAAAATAGCTTGTCACACTAGTAAATGAACTGTTGCAGCCATTACGACAAAGCTATGCATTACCAATAAATGCTGCCGAGTAAAACGGTTACTGGCATTTTGTTGCGAGCGAAAAAAAGGACATGACCAAGTGAAAATGGTTGGTCCAGAGTGTGTCTCGCATAAGGGAGGGTTAACTGAGTCACCAAGGGAAATGCCAAACACACTTTATGCCTATAACCAACTTCATGCTCCAACTTGCACACATACCAGAACCTACCCTGCAATAGAAGTGCGCTCCAATTAAAACATTTCCTCATCAGCACGTTGACATCATCCTAAATGAACCAAGACAGATAGAGAGGGGAAGTCAAAGGATGGGGACATACAAAATAGCTTGTCCCACTAGTAAATGAACTGTAGCCGCCATTACGACAAAGCTATGCATTACCAATAAATGCTGCCGAGTGAAACGGTTACTTGTATTTTGTTGCGAGCGAAAAAAAGGACATAACCAAGTGTAAATGGTTGGTCCAGAGTGTGTCTCGCATAAGGTAGGGTTAACTGGGGCACCAGGGTAGGTGCCAAACACGCTTTATGCCTATAATCAACTTCATGCTCCAACTTGCACACATACGAGAACCTACCCTGTAATAGAAGTGCGCTCCAA
The DNA here is from genome assembly GCA_963681505.1 of Eunapius fragilis. Lineage (NCBI taxonomy): Eukaryota > Metazoa > Porifera > Demospongiae > Spongillida > Spongillidae > Eunapius > Eunapius fragilis. The sequence continues at coordinate 20,192,832 of OY811971.1, forward strand.
TTAAAACATTTCCTCATCAGCACGTTGACATCATCCTAAATGAACCAAGACAGATAGAGAGGGGTAGTCAAAGCATGGGGACATACAAAATAGCTTGTCCCACTAGTAAATGAATTGTTGCAGCCATTACGACAAAGCTATGCATTACCAATAAATGCTGCCGAGTGAAACGGTTACTGGCATTTTGTTGCGAGCGAAAAAAAAGGACATAACCAAGTGAAAATGGTTGGTCCAGAGTGTGTCTCGCATAAGGGAGGGTTAACTGAGGCACCAGGGTAGGTGCAAAACACACTTTATGCCTATAATCAACTGCGTGCTTCAATGTGCACAAATACCTACCCTGAAATAGAAGTGTGCTCCAATTAAAACATTTCCTCATCAGCACGTTGACATCACCCTAAATGAACCAAACAGATACAGAGGGTTAGTCAAATGATGGGGACATACAAAATAGCTTGTCGCACTAGTAAATGAACTGTTGCTGCCATTACGACAAAGCTATGCATTACCAATAAATGCTGCCGAGTGAAACGGTTACTGGCTTTTTGTTGCGAGCGAAAAAAAGGACATAACCAAGTGAAAATGGTTGGTCCAGAGTGTGTCTCGCATAAGGGAGGGTTAACTGAGACACCAGGGTAGGTGCAAAACACACTTTATGCCTGTAATCAACTGCATGCTTTAACATGCACAAATACCTACCCTGAAATAGAAGTGTGCTCCAATTAAAACATTTCCTCATCAGCACGTTGACATCACCCTAAATGAACCAAACAGATACAGAGGGTTAGTCAAAGGATGGGGACATACAAAATAGCTTGTCCCACTAGTAAATGAACTGTTGCTGCCATTACGACAAAGCTATGCATTACCAATAAATGCTGCCGAGTGAAACGGTTACTGGCATTTTGTTGCGAGCGAAAAAAAGGACATAACCAAGTGAAAATGGTTGGTCCAGAGTGTGTCTCGCATAAGGGAGGGTTAACTGAGTCACCAGTGTAGGTGTCAAACAGCTGAGTACTTTATACTTTCCGCTACGGTATAAGAAACGTTCTGTATACCGTAGCCAATCCCGTATCATGTCACAGCGATCCAACCGTCTAGGACATATGCCCCTTGAAAGAGTAACACCATCTTATGCAGTTAAGGACATGTAGGCCTATCCGATTAAACATTATGCACGTACTCACCACATCTTTGAAGACGAAGTATAGGCTGTCCACACTTCATTGGATGTGGACACAGTTAACACCGCTTAAGGGTAGATGGTACTAGTATCTATGTTAACAGCCATTAATCCTTGTCAAGAGTTGGCAAATGTCTTCGACTCGCAATTGAATTCTTACTAGCCGAAGTAAGTAAAAGAAAGCTAACTATGAACAAACGTGCCACTTCTTTTCACTGCTCTTTACATAATACCAGCTGGTCGAAAAATCACGTGGACGTTTGTGCAATTATTAAATGCAGGCACATTAATAATTAACTATACACACTTTCCAGATAACGCACACCTTTTGTAATGGCATTCCGTTGCACGAAGCTTGTACAGTGGCTGGCAGTCGTGGCGTTATTCTTAGAGACGTGGTACGCCCTCGTGACAGGATGGCTACCAATTAATATGTCGAAAGAACTTTTCTCTGTAATACTACCCGTAAGTCTACTCCTGGTTGTTTAACACTGGTGAAATAATACACAAGTCGGCCACACAGCTACCAGTTTACTCATTGGTATGCTTCGGGGTACGTTCATTACGTGCATGTTGTCAAGTGCATAAGGGACAAAAGGATAAAGCGCGCATGTTTCCATAGTGCTATGCTCTACTTACGATTGGGTACCGCTTGATCACCTTCAATGACTGCACAGAGGCAGCCCGCGAACTGAGAGAAGTAAGTACACAGTGATATTATGTCATAATAATATAAAGTAAGTACAGTGCCGTCAGTACAGTGATAATGTCATCCCTTAATTGCATCATTAAGAAGATATTAATTTTATAAACAACCTTTTTAATTTTGCAACTGCGCGTTGTTTATAAATATCTATCCGTTGTCATACCGTGCCACCACCCCCTCCTTATCTCCCTGTAGGAAATATCAGAAGCCAAAGCAGATTTATCTCGCCATGGTATGAAGTTGCAATGACTACTGCATTGAGAGTCAGACGTGGGTTGGATAAACAAGTAAAGAAGAAACGCTCTCATTACATGTTTTTTTTTTTTTTTTAGTTTTTATTCTTCTGTGTTACCCTCTATCTCCTGTGTATATATCATATCCTTACTGGCATTAAAAATAATCAATCTTGACATTGAATTGTTAGGCTACACACACAATCACACTACACAAGCCAGTCAATGCGCCTTACACAAAACAAAAAACACTACACAGCTGTTGACTCTTCAAAGTGGGCGGGAAACGTGGTACGTATCCTCTCAACCACCGCCCTGTCCCGCTCGCTCTCCTCCATGTCCTCCCTGGCTATGCGGGCCAGGCAGGAGGTGAGTTCCCTCTGGCGTCTGTTATGTTCCGAGTACTCTGTGGTACTCAACACCCTGTACAGCAGCTCCAGGTAGTGGGTTCGGGTCTGGGGATGAGACAACGTTAGGCCTGTATCTCTGGCGATACATACAAATTCACTATGTCACCCTCCTGCATTTCAACCATAGGTTTAGGGATGAACCCCCTTCCCTTCCCCACACCCTTCTCAGGGTTTCCCACTATCATACTGTAGTGGAATGCGGAGTGACATTGTGGGTGGGTTAGGGGGTCGTTGGCAACTTTGTAGCTGGATCCACTTTCATCCACGCCACACTAGTACTCTCTCCCGCTGATCAGTATGCAGAAGGGATAACAAGGGAATTGAAATTTTAATTATCAGTTAGAATGTGCCCCCCAATCAGTGAGTGACGAGGCATGAAAGGGAGGTTAAGGTGACTATAGGGAGGTTAAGGCGACTATAGGGAGGTTAAGGCGACTATAGGGAGGTTAAGGCGACTATAGGGAGGTTAAGGCGACTATAGGGAGGTTAAGGCGACTATAGGCAGGTTAAGGCGACTATAGGCAGGTTAAGGCGACTGTAGAGAGGTTAAGGCGACTATAGGGAGGTTAAGGCGACTATAGGGAGGTTAAGGCGACTATAGGGAGGTTAAGGTGACTATAGGGAGGTTAAGGTGACTATAGGGAGGTTAAGGCGACTATAGGCAGGTTAAGGTGACTGTAAGGAGGTTAAGGCGACTATAGGGAGGTTAAGGTGACTGTAGGGAGGTTAAGGCGACTATAGGGAGGTTAAGGTGACTATAGGCAGGTTAAGGCAACTATAGGGAGGTTAAGGCAACTATAGGGAGGTTAAGGTGATAGGGTACCCTCCTGGAATTTGAAAAAAAATCATACTAGCTTGTAGCCTGAGAGCATCTTAGAGGACCATATCATTTTGACAGTTATTAGATGAGCAGTAAAAATGGTACAAATATTCTAAGAACTAAACTTTATAATTGGTTTGTTGAAAACTGTAGTGCTTAAAAATCACCAAATTTGGAGGATAAATATGAAATAATATCTTCTTTCGTTTGGTGCATTCGTTTCGAAACGGAGCAGTAGGTTTGTGCCAAAGCTTATACTAACCATCGTTTCAGGGTGAACTAATTAGGCTACTCATGGATTACTCATGCTGGGCATTCCAGAACAGCTACTTTATCGTGATTACACGTTCTTCATTACTTAATTGTCCTTTTGGTGCATCGATAACGTTACTACCCTTTTCCACAAATGTACAGCAATTTTTTACAAAGTTACGCATCCCTGGACGCCATATTTGTACCTTGAAATTGAAATGTTATTAATAGATAGATTTTCGGTTTTCGGCTATTTAGAAAAAAGTAACTTATTTTGAAAACAAGGACAAGATATTTTCCTACACGTACGCTCTTCTTGGTGCTTAGCTCCTATCGTAATAATATGCTCAGCACTTGATCATAAGGTCTGTTGTCCTGAATGTGCAGGAAAAAGAGTTTTTACCGTTCGTATTTCAAGGTGCTCGTAAAACAAGCGGTGCTAGTGTTTCTGCGCGTTATTGAAATGCTATCAAGGTGGCATATCTTAAACAATAAGGTGGATTCTCTCCGAATTATATACGGTACTTGAACAGAACTACCAATTGTTGATGACGTATTTTAATAATTCAGACCCCAAAATACATGGCGGACTCAAACTGCGCATGCGTGCGCGAATTACAAGATGGCGGATGCCAAAGTTTAAGGCATTGCGCTCGGTTAAATACGTTACTTATCCAAATGATATCAAGGTGGCATATCTTAAACAATAAGGTGGATCTTACCAACTTTTTTTCCAAAAAAACCACGTTATGGGTACTACTACCTTAAGGTGACTATAGGGAGGTTAAGGCAACTATAGGGAGGTTAAGGTGACTATAGGCAGGTTAAGGCGACTATAGGGAGGTTAAGGCGACTATAGGCAGGTTAAGGCGACTATAGGCAGGTTAAGGCGACTATAGGGAGGTTAAGGTGACTATAGGGAGGTTAAGGCGACTATAGGCAGGTTAAGGCGACTATAGGGAGGTTAAGGCGACTATAGGGAGGTTAAGGCGACTATAGGCAGGTTAAGGCGACTATAGGGAGGTTAAGGTGACTATAGGGAGGTTAAGGCGACTATAGGCAGGTTAAGGCGACTATAGGGAGGTTAAGGCGACTATAGGGAGGTTAAGGTGACTATAGGCAGCTATAGGGAGGTTAAGGTGACTATAGGCAGCTATAGGGAGGTTAAGGTGACTATAGGGAGGTTAAGGTGACTATAGGCAGCTATAGGGAGGTTAAGGTGACTATAGGGAGGTTAAGGCGACTATAGGCAGGTTAAGGTGACTGTAAGGAGGTTAAGGCGACTATAGGGAGTTTAAGGTGACTGTAGGGAGGTTAAGGCGACTATAGGGAGGTTAAGGTGACTATAGGCAGGTTAAGGCAACTATAGGGAGGTTAAGGCAACTATAGGGAGGTTAAGGTGACTATAGGGAGGTTAAGGCAACTATAGGGAGGTTAAGGTGACTATAGGCAGGTTAAGGCGACTATAGGGAGGTTAAGGCGACTATAGGCAGGTTAAGGCGACTATAGGGAGGTTAAGGTGACTATAGGGAGGTTAAGGCGACTATAGGCAGGTTAAGGCGACTATAGGGAGGTTAAGGCGACTATAGGGAGGTTAAGGTGACTATAGGCAGCTATAGGGAGGTTAAGGTGACTATAGGCAGCTATAGGGAGGTTAAGGTGACTATAGGGAGGTTAAGGCGACTATAGGGAGGTTAAGGCGACTATAGGCAGGTTAAGGCGACTATAGGGAGGTTAAGGCGACTATAGGGAGGTTAAGGTGACTATAGGCAGCTATAGGGAGGTTAAGGTGACTATAGGGAGGTTAAGGCGACTATAGGGAGGTTAAGGCGACTATAGGCAGGTTAAGGCGACTATAGGGAGGTTAAGGCGACTATAGGGAGGTTAAGGTGACTATAGGCAGCTATAGGGAGGTTAAGGCGACTATAGGCAGGTTAAGGTGACTATAGGGAGGTTAAGGCGACTATAGGCAACACGTAGGCAGCACCACTATGAAATCAGCAATTCTAGTACACTAATGTAATAGAATTCATCACCTGAGCTGCACACATGTCTCGTATGGGGTCACCTTTAGGGTACATGTCTATCTTCCCGCATTCCAATCATGGTGTGGACAGACATGTATCCAGGTGGTACACAAGTTGGCCATGCAATCAGCCCCTCCACTAGTCCTCCCACTGACCACACACACACACACACACACACACACACACACACACACACACACACATACACACACACACACACACCAATACACACACACACACACACACACACACACACACACACACACACACACACACACACACACACACACACACCTTGCTCCCTGCCTCCAGGTCGCTCAGTTGCCTGTGTATGATGTCTATGAGCACCATGAGGTCTGTGGTGTAGAATATGCCGCTGGTGACCCTGTCGGTGAATATGTCCAGCACTATCTTCAGCAGGGAGTTGGGTTCACAATGTCCGGCGACTGGATCCTCTGGACAGTAAGGACATTGCATGGGAGGATGAGGGTGATGTAGGGACACACAGGGTGAGGGTTATGTAAGGACTAACAGGGTGAGGGTGACGTAGGGACTAACAGATGTAGGGATTAACAGGGTGGTGGTGATGTTGGGACTAACAGGGTGAGGTTGATGTAGGGACTAACAGGGTAAGGGTGAAGTAAGGAATAACAGGGTGAGGGTGATGTAGGGACAAACAGGGTGAGGGTGATGTAGGGACAGACAGGGTGAGGGTGATGCAAGGACTAACAGGGTGAGGGTGATGTAGGTGAAGATGATGCAAGGACTAACAGGGTGATGTAGGGACTAACAGCGTGAGGGTGATGTATGGACTCACAGGATAAGGGTGATGTAGGGACTAACAGGGTGAAGGTGATGCAAGGACAAACAGGGTGAGGAGGGGACTAACAGGGTGAGGGTGATGTAGGGACTAACAGGGTGAGGGTGATGTAGGGACTAACAGGGTGAGGTTGATGCAAGGACTAACAGGGTGATGTAGGGACTAACATGGTGAGGGTAATGCAAGGACTAACAGGGTGAGGGTGATGCAAGGACTAACAGGGTGACGAGGGGAATAACAGGGTGAGGAGGGAACTAACAGGTGAGGAGGGGACTAACAGGTGAGGAGGGAATTAACAGGGTGAGGAGGGGAAGGGTATGTTCCTCACCTCCCCTGTTCACCAGCAGCATGAGCTTCTCACTGAAGGCCTTAGGATTAGGCCGCTCCTTGAGGGCACACATCACTAGATTAGATGACGGATCTGCCGAGGAGAGGGGAGGAGGAGGAGGAAAGACAGTCCACATCGCTGATAGAAAAGACGCTTCCTTCATAAGGCACAAGCTCCTAGTTCATTACATCTAGGGACTATGGTACACCACACCTTAGGACACGGGTCCTTGAACTAACTACATGTGTAACTACCACTACAACTGATCATCCATCCTACTGCCTCAGCACTGTACTCCTGTACTCGTGCGCTACTGCTTTGAGCCTCTGTGAGGTGTTTCCATGGTGATGCTACAGTCACGTGTACTAGCCCCTCCCACATTACCTTGGAAATGTTGATTGAAGCTGAGTATGACGGTCATGAATGCATCAGGGAGTACCTCCTGCCTGTCCGTGGAGGGGGGCTGCTCAATGGTGTCCAGGAGGAAGAGAACGTAGTCCTTGTTCCACTGGTCTGGTGAGGGTTAGGAGGGGAAGGAAGTGGGGTAAGGAGGTGGAGGAAGTGGGGTAAGGAGGGGGAGGAGGTGGGGTAAGGAGGGGGAGGAAGTGGGATAAGGAGGGGGAGGAAGTGGGGTAAGGAGGGGGAGGTGAGGGGAAGGAGGGGGAGGAAGTGGGGTAAGGAGGGAGAGGAGGTGGGGTAAGGAGGGGGAGGAAGTGGGATAAGGAGGGAGAGGTAGTGGGATAAGGAGGGGGAGAAGGTGAGGGGAAGGAGGGGGAGGAAGTGGGGTAAGGAGGGAGAGGAGTTGGAGTAAGGAAGGGGAGGAGGTGGGGTAAGGAGGGGGAGAAGGTGAGGGGAAGGAGGAGGGTAAGGATAAGTTGCAGGGAAACAAAGTTGGCATGAGAGAGAGGAGAGATGTGCCATACCAGAAGAGAAGCATAAAAAAACATTGTCACGTGGTGGCTTTGGTACACTCACCGTACACAGACAGAGGCACGGCCTCACCAGTGGAGAATATGATGGTGCACACGGTGCTCGAGTAAAGAGCCTTCTCTGTCTCTGAAATCACCAGCAGCCATCACATAATGCAACAACACAAAAGAGTGGGGGGTACCATGGCAACAACAAAATATTAAAATACCGTTTATAAGCCACACCCCCTCCGCCCACAAGATGGATACCTTATGGTATATATATGTATATATATATATATATGGCATCTTATTCGGCCATGACCCACACACACACACACACACACAAGCACACTTGAACTGATGTCATCATGTACATGTACATGTACTTTTTAAATGTGCAATGTGTCTTGTTTGAACCGACAAGCTGTAACATACATGAATATACACCACCTTGCTCATGAAGTCTATCTCTCCCCTTTTCCACAACCCGACACACACCGCATTGGGAATCCTTTTTCTTTAATCATGTCGCCACGGTTATTACCTGAGATGCCCTGCTGTATGTCTCTGCCCAGTTCGTTGGGCAGCACTGAGGAGAGCAGTATGCCTATCACCGTGGGGTCCAGCTCGCAGAGGGCCGCAAATATCTTAAGCATCAGGAGACGAAGGGGAACACGGGGCTCCTGGGGGGGGGGGGGGGGGGGGGGGGGGGGGAGGGGGTAGCGCCAACATAAACAAAAGTTCACAAGGATGTACGTGCTGCCGCTATGCACGTTATATATGTATTGAAGTACAAGTGCATGAAGGAAATAGAGGGTTAAACAGAAGGAAACAGAAATAGAAAACCAGCGAGGACAGATAAGAACACACGCAAAAAAAACTTAGGGAAAATGTTTACGACACTTACCAGGTGATAGAATTCAATCAGGGTGAGGATGTTCTCGTACTTGTCCTCCTTGATGACCCTGCGAGATATGTCCGGGTCTGCATCACACTGAGGGGAGGGGAGGAGGAAGGGGGAGGGAATGGGGAGGAGGATGAGGAGGGAAGGGAGAAAGGGAACAGTGGACATGAGGAGGAAGAGGGGAGGAGAGGAAGGGGGAGGGAATGGGGGGGGGGGGGGGGTGAGGGGACGAAGATGAACAGGAAGAGGAGTATGAGGAGATCCAAAGAGAGGAAGTGAACAATTAGGTATGGGGGGGTGTGAAGGTGATGGGGGCCATTAAAGCACTCACCAGGAGCTGCAGTAGCTCGCTGAGGTACCCCGATATGATGTGGTGGTCGTCGTGCACTGCCCATCCCCTCTGCTGGGTGTCGTCCTTGCAGTCCTTGATCTGGAAGAAGGCCTCCCTGAGCCTCTCCACGTCCTTACTGATCAGCTGGTCGTTACTTATGGTCGACACACCGGTCTGGGGAAGAGAACGAGATATCATGGTAAGCAAAACAAAGAACACCTACAGGCGGGGGGCGGAAGGGGGTGGGGGGGGGGGGGACAATATATCCCGCCACAACTTGCTCCCTCCACATCTACAAAAACTACTGGGGTGGGGGAATAATATATACATTCTACACCCCCTCCCCCCCCCCAACTAGCTCTGGGGGTGGGGTGGGGGGTGGGGGGGAGATATGATACACTGTAATACATTATAGGCCCCCACACACAACTGCGGAGGGTAGTACTGGGAAACCTCATAAACGTGACCACATCACCATGGATGCATTGTTGTTCCCACTGAAATGCACTACTTGTGTGTGCAATGAAGAGCACCAGATGCCAACAGCTCAATCAGATAGCTGAGGCACTGATATTGCATTTTGTGTGCTGAAGCTTCTCACGAAAATATGACTATAAATTGAGGTAATCAAAACATCGTGAACTTGTCAAAAGGTAATAAGGTCTCATAGGGGCGGTCAGAACACGTACCATTAGCAGCTACAATAGCCATCCTAGTCATCCCATTGGTGGGATGAAAGGCCAATATGAAACCAATATTCATGTATAAGACAAACAAGCTTATTGTTATATGCACACTGAATAGACTCAGAGGATTCCTGCTAGTGGGAGATTGATGTATGCCTACTGAATAGGTTTACAAAACACACAAGCACACACACACACATGTACACACATATACATGTACACACATATACATGTATAATACACACACACATACACACATATACATGTATAATACACACATACACACACACACACACACACACACACACACACACACACACACACACACACACACACACACCACCAACCTGTGAACTGTGCAATGCCTTGAGGAGACCCTCCACCATACCGCTGGTCTCAGGGACCTTGGCCTTCAGGAAGTCCAGCACTGCACTCACAGCCAGCAGTGTGTTCTTGTAGTTCATTCCAGTACTGTGGGCACATAGGTGTGCACAGTGTGCAGGTGTGAGAATGGGTGCAACATCAGAATGGTTATGTATGCTTTACATTTTATAAAGGCCAGCATACACAGGTCGACTTCCCGCCGTTTTTATTGCCTGCAACTCAAATGAATAGGCGTAAAAAACAAACTCCATAATTTTTTTACCCGTATTCATTAGAGTTCCAAGACGACCCATGCATGCTGGCCGGCCATA